>AYEL01017319.1:0-32538 GCA_000484575.1 Olivierus martensii
TTTATTTTCGTCTCTTATACAGTTTTTATCTTCTTTAAAAGGTTATATATATGTATAATTTTTATATATAAAAGAAATTTAGTTCATAGTTTTATTTATAATTCTTTCTAAAGTGTTTTTCCAGCAAAATATAGGAAAGCATGGTGTTTGACATACTCCCTTTCCTCTTTGCTGAAGTAATATTCATCAATGTTTTTTTATATAATTTAATTCCATTATTATTTTATATATATATAATTTTATAATATAAATAGGAAATTAACAACTATATTTCATATTTTATTTTTTTATGAAGATTTATCGCAATATCTCTATAGGGACTTAAAATTTGTTATTTACATTGTTCTGTTTGTATTTAATTACATTTTAAAACTAATAAATTCTACCACTAATTAGCAGGTTAAACATATAAAAACAATTTATTAATTGAAACGTTTTCAGTAAACATCATCATCAGCAACATTCAAATGATTACAGAATATATTTAAATATATTACAATGTAATAATCACTGTTGTGCATCCTTAAATTTAAACAAAATGATAGACCATATAATAAATAGTAATAAAATTTATATCTAAATTACAATAAAACAGAGGAATAATTATAACTTTAATATTAATATAAACTAATGTTCTAATTTGTTTTAGATTCAATGTCATATACTTGTCTCACAGTTTAAGCTATCTTACATATTCTGTATAGCATATAGTCATGCATTGAAACTCCTTCCATTGTTTTATCATTAATTATATTATCCTTTCTATTTCTTTTTAAAATTTCTAATATTTCAGTAAGGAACCTTTTTTCTGACTGATACACTTTCTAATTATTTTGACACCCTACTATCTTATAATGATGTCATTTTTATAAAACGTTGTCACTCATGCAGTTATTAATTTATCCTGTTTTTTGTCTTTTTGGTGTTCATATAATTTATTTTGAAGGTTCCTTTTAGTCACTACTATATAATATTCTTCTTATTCTAAGTCCAAATTTTTATAAGTATTTTGTTATACCCCTGTTTTTTTATTTCCTCTCATGTTTTATATTTCTTAATAGATTAAACACAATGGAAACTCTTAGAGGCTATTTTCTTGGGGTCTGGAAAATTCGCCCCCTACATTTCGCCCCGAGAACGTTTCGTCCCTGGAACATTTCGCCCCCAGCCATTTTCACCCCCTGTTTATATCCTTTGTTTTTAATTAACAGTTTCTCCAGAGAATAAATTAATTGCCATTTTTAATGATACTCAAGAACAGTGTAAAGTAGATATTGAAGTTTTACCTGATGCAGAAACTTTTCTAACAGTAGAGGCTGAAGGAGTGACATCTGGAATTGAAGTAAAATCATCAAAGAAACAGAAAAAAGATGATAATAAAAGCAAGTTTTGTCTTTTTGCATTTAATTTGGATATTCAAATTGAATATTAACATATTATAGACTAGATATATTTTAATTTCACCTCTTGCACTATTATTTTTTATAATTTAATAAATCATAGAAAAATATACATAAAAATTCATCCCTTAATTAACATAATACTTCTCACTTTTAACTGCTCAAACTTTTCAAACTAATTTCTTAAAATAACTAGCACTTCTTGCAGTAAAGATCACATTTAAATATATTAGCTTAAATGTACATATGTTTTTGGTGCCTCTACACCCTCTTCAGGTACATTTTATCATCTGCTAAAAATGATAAAATGTACCTGAAGAGGGTGTAGAGGCACCGAAAACATTTGTACATTTAAGCTAATAAATTTAAATGTGATCTTTACTGCAAGAAGTGCTAGTTATTTTAGGAAATTACCTTAATTAACATTTCAAAATTTCTATAGTTTACATTTAATGGACAAATCTGCTATTCTTGTCTATATGCAATTGTCAGTTTTTTACATTACTTTTTACAAACTGTTTATAGAATTGCAGCTTTTCAAATGTTATTGATTGTTTGACTTTCCATTCTGAACAAAATCTGCCATCAAACTTCAATGAATTTTCAAGTTTTACAGTCCAAAAAATTTAAAAATAAATTTTTTTCATTTTTTTTTTAATAACTTTATAAAAAAAATTTATAAATATTCTTTTTTATTATGTTTTTAGTATATTAATGTAATTTATGTAGTTCTGTTCATGAGCAGCTGAGATGGCTAGTATTTAATTTCTAAATCGATTGTCTCAGTTTGGCATTTTATTCATCCTGACTGATTCTATCTTTGATCAGTTAGTATAATCTAATATAAGAACATCTTCCTGCAGTTATTCAATTTAACTAGCTTTTAATCATGAAAAGTAACAAAAAATTTCATAAATTGAAAAAAAAAGCACCTTCCTTTATGACATATACAAGACTATCATCAAGTATGGTGACAAAACAAAGTGACACACAAGCAGCAGTAGAGAAGATGAGGAGGGAGCATACACTAATAAACAGGGAATCACAGCTACTGGCAAGAGAGATTGGGTAGGAGAGAAAATTTCCTTTGCCATTAATTTTTCTGCATCAAAATAAATGTTGATGCAGAAAAATTATGGTAGAGGAATGGATGACAACAGGAGGCATTTATAGTTAAATATCCTCCATATTTTGAGATTTAAAAAATATGACTAAGAAAAAGTAATACAGTAGAACCTCGATATCTCGAATTTCATGGAAACAAAAAAAAATTTGATATAAAGAGTTTTTGAGATATCAAGGTTCAGTTTTAAATAAAGATATTTATGTCAATAATACATACCATAGTTTTTAATACTGTATGAGACACTTTTTTCCACGAAAATTAGCATCTAAATACTCCTGCATCTTATAAACCAAAGATTGAAATATCGCTGAATAAACACGATCATATTGACAAAAACCTACCAACAATTAGAAATGAAACTTAGAAAATGAAACTACTGTACAGCATGTTCAGTATTTGAAGCATGCACAAAAAAGTTCCTGTTCCAGTTATTGGTAGCACATTTACATTCTTTTGTTAAATCTAAACCCTTTGTTTAGACTCTGAAAGCAAGGGAAAATTTGTTAAGTATTTTTAATTTTTCTAGCACAAAAGTTATAAACTAATTCAAGATAGCAAGAGTTTTGAAGAACATACTTCGAGATAACTATTGAAATTACATTAGTTTAATGCCGAAAGTGCACCGAAAAATTTTTCCACATATCAAGGGTTTCGAGATAAAGAGTGAGATAACAAGGTTACACTGCATATGTGTGTTATAGTTCAGTATATTATCATATAATTAAACAAATTTTAGTAGTTTTTCTTAATTATATAATGATATACTGAAATTTTGTTTTAAATTATTTAATACTAATGTCATGCCAAATGCTTTAATGATTTGTAATATGTGAAGAATTTATTAAAAATTTTTTATTTGAATGTGAGAAGTTAAAGTTTTATGTTGTTTGTATTTTAAAATAATCATTAAATTTATTTTATAGCTGAAATAGATACTTCAAATATCATAACAATTACAGAGACAATAACTACAAATGGGAATAAAACAAGACCTCTTATAAAGAAAGGTTCAGTTGTGCAACCAAAGAAAACAGGTAATGTTTGTCATATAAATGGAATATTAAAAGAAGTTGGTATACTTGAAAGAATTTACTTTGTTACAAAAACTTTTTCTTTCTTAGGAATTATTACAGTAGTAGATGAATCAACGGTTTCTATCAAATTTGTGCAATGGCTAGCTAGTGTCACAGAACGCATCAATCAGACCATGCATTACCAGTTTGATGGTTAGTTATTTAAATATTTGTTCATAATAAACAAAGTCCTGATTCAGGAAACAAAATTAACATACAATAACAGGCTTATTTATCAAACCAGAATGATTTTTTATTATAAAGCACTTTTGGATATTAATGAGTATGTAATTTACTGATGATGGATTAATACATGCAAGTGCTTTATAATAAAAAAAAATCATTTTGGTTTAATAAATAAACTTGTTGTTATTTGTTAAATATCTTGTATATTACAGGAAATCTCTTCAAGGAAACTCAAATTTTTCATTTATTATTAGGGCATCCAGAACCATTAGTGTTTCATGTTCCTCAAGTATTTTTCGATTGCTTACAACAAAGAATAGCTACAGGTGTAAAGAAAAAGCGTCTTCCAAACTCGACTACAGCTTTTGTTCGAAAAGATGCATTACCACTTGGGACATTTTCGAAATATAGTTGGCATATCACTAATATCTTACACGTGAAGCAAATTTTTGACACTCCTGAGGTATTTCAAATGCATTTATTTTTATTTAAAAATAGTGTTGTTTCCAATTTAATTTTTCTGTATTGTCAGATGCCCTTGGATATCACCCGTAGTTTCATAGAAAATCGAGATGGAACATATGATTTATATCATCCTCCAAAAGATAAAGTAGATGAATTGGCAGAAAATTATAAAAAGACTGAGAAAACTTTACTCATTAAACCATCAGAATTAAAAACATATCTGAAAGTTGGTAAGTTATATAAATTTGTATGATTTAATTTAATCAACAGATAATAAGGCAATGGTTTAATTACTTATAGTCACTTTGTATCATTATAACAAAATTCAACTTAATTCCATTTTTCAGGCAAAGTTTCTGTCCTAAATATAAATACACAAACAAATGACAAGTCTAAAAAAGCTTTTTTAAATATTTTCTCAATAAAGTTATTTTAGAAAATGATGAGGGCATGAAGCCAAAGTCAAAAATTGTTCTTACAGTTTACATCTGACTTTACACAATTTGATAAAAGCATGAAAGTAATGGCTAATACTTTAGTAATCTTAGCAAACATCAGCATCATCATCATCAATCTGATGATGATGATGATGATGATGATGATGCTGATGTTTGCTAAGATATTGCTAAGGATATTATTTTTTGTTTGCCATTTATTTGGTGGCTTTATTTAATGTTTTTCTTAGAATATTATTTATAGCATTTCTTTTAAGATTCTACATTTAATGTCTCTTTTTACAACAGTATTGTTTTATAATTTGTATGATCTTTTTTTTTGTTTTGTTTTAATTATGTTAGAAGGGCTGAATGGGTTACATGATCCTTAAAAGTTGTGTCCCATTCAACTCTTTTTGACATAAATCCAAACCAACAATTTTGTGGATGCTAAGAAACAATATTGATTTTAAAGTTATGTATATATAAAATATTGAGCTTTCGTCTCGATATACTGCATCACCACACACAGGCAATCCCCAATTTATGTAAATCCATATTTGTATAAAGATTCCTTGACCAAAATGAAAATGTACTGATCAAAGCTATAATGTAAAGATACAAACATTTTTCATCTAATTTCATCATTTATCATATGTACTTGTGTTTTATAAGTTTATTAGGCTAATGAGTTAGGCCTGGATCCAGACCTCTTCCGAAAAACAAAGTGAGATTCTAAACTAAATCCAGATAAATGACTGCTTTACCACATGATTTACATTATTCTTTAATATAACGTCTTTGTGGCACATTATAGAATACTATTTTAGTAATGTATGGAGTATGCTCTGACCTGCGTTTATTTTGATACACGAGGTTTTGCAGAACGATCCACTTATTTAAACTTGAGATTGCCTGTATTATATATTAAATTTGAAAGTTTGTATATTACAAGACTTGATATCCAATGTCCTATTTTTTGCCCTTATTATTCCATTAAATCAAGTATTAGTCATCTTGCATTAAATTTTGTACAAAATATTCTTTTATTAACACAGAAAATTTATTATGTTCAAGAATTTTGCATGCTTCAAATGACAGTTATCATTAAAAATAGTTCATTTATAAATTAAAACGTCCTTTTAAACTTTTTCAGGCACAATGTCTTCAGATCAGAAAGAACCTACTCCTTTTATTATTGAATGGATTCCGGATATCCTGCCCAAATCTCAAATAGGAGAGTTGCGCATCACATTTGAATATGGACACCAACGTAATGGACATATGGAACAACGGGCCATACCTCAACAAATTATCCAAATCCAACAAGTGTAAAATTATAATTTATTGGGCATGCCAAAAATGTACATAAAATACAAAAGCCATTACTATCATTCCCCTTTCATTTGTGTTGTGATGACATGAAATGTAGATATTCGTTATGTATTATGAAAGTTTACTTGTAGTTTTATCATTAGTATGAATCCTAATGAGATGTCATCTTCAAGAACAGGTTATTAATCCTTCTATATAATTATCAGCATTTATGTTCCTTAGAATCCTACATTCCTCGACCCTCTCATTCCGTTGCGAGAGGTATCAGTTTCTGTCTGAATTGTGCCATCCCCATTTGTTATTTGTTAAGGCAAGTTAATAATTTTTCAGTCACTGTACCAATATTTCTTTTTTATGCTCTAGTGTTCCATCTGAAATGTGGAAAACTGAGCAACAATGTGCCTTCAAATAAGATTCTGCACTAATTACTCAAACTTCAGTTTAAATTTTTGTTGTTGGTACAGTTTAGAATGATTTAAATAAATCTTCATGAAGATTGACAATTATTCTAGATCTATGTACAGTAAAATTTTATAAAATATTGTTAATAAAAATATTTCGAGAAAATATTTGTTACCTATTCAAATTAATAATAAACAAACAAACATGTCTGCTGAAATATTAATTTATTAAATATAAAATAAACTTTCAAATAATAATAATAACAATAATATTTGATTGTGAGCATAAGTGAAAATAATGCACTTAATTCTGCACATTATTCACATAAAATATGAGCTATTCAACAATATGAATGTGTGCATTCATCCGAAAATAAATTTTATTTTTGTCAATACTGAGCTATGGCAGGAGTGTTACAAGAATATGAACTTTTTTTGTGCTAGTTTGGGAGTTGTATCTATAATATCATATACATACATACATACATGCATACATACATACATTCATACATTTACAATTTGTTCTCTAAAACTAAACAATAAATATATAAATTAATGTTTAAAATGAACTGTTTACAAAAATATAAAATATTCTTTACAATATAATGATATGACATACGATTCATTGTTTATATATACAAGATGTAAATTAACAGAATAAACTAAAAAAAATGGCAATCTTTCACGACAAGTAATATATACAACATCAATGGGATGGATTATATGATTTATCTATTTATATACCAATTTTTATTCTGCGACACAAGCAAAAATAAATATACGAATGCCAAAAAGACATATTATTTGAGTTGATATAATGCTAAAATATGTATATGATCTTTAATTTTAAAATTTCTTTGGATCTAAAATATCCAAATTTTTGGAAGATTTGATTTTTCATCATTTAACTCTATGTAATAATTATTTTTACAACAGACTTGAAACTTAACTTCTATAACAGTTGGCAGCTATGCATGAGTGCAATAATTAGCTATATAACACACAGTGTTTAACTTATCCCCATCATTGATAGGAACACAAAGTGCAGCAGAGCTTACTACACAATAACAGCAACAGATTAAAATACAGACAGAGTATATTATTTTGTTTTTCTTTTTAACTTGGCTTACATTCCACATCTCCATCTTTACTTGCCTTCATTTTCTTTAGTTGTTCCTGAACTGCTTTTTCCATTTCCAGAATAGCTGGGGGTTTTTCATACTGCAAAATATCCATTATTATTATTATTAGCAATTAAAACTTTTGCTTTCAATTTGTAGATCTAGTAAAATATACAGCACTAGAAGCAGATTACAGTATCTCAGTGGTGGTTTATGGAGCCAATATGTGGTGGGACAAGTTAAAAGAAGCTATTTAGGTTATAATAGGAAAATCGGGATTTTAACAAATAAACCATGCCAAAAAAAATAAATATACCCGTGTGTACATACACACAGATATATTTATTGCACTTTTGCTGATTAACATGATAAATCTATGTATGATGTTAATCACTAAAGTTATGAAGAATACATATTTTGAATCAGTTATCATCATTTAATTACAATAAGCACTAATATCAATAAATTTAAAAATCAAACTTGATAATTATCAACATAATAAAAGATATAAATTGCAGACTGTAAAATGTGTTGTATACTCTGGGACAGAGTTGAAATTTAAAAATCAAACTTGATAATTATCAACCTAATAAAAGATATAAATTGCAGACTGTAAAATGTGTTGTATACTCTGGGACAGAGTTGAACAGATAAGAGCATACTGGTTATAGGCCCAAAAAAGCTGATGCAATGCTCTGTAACTCATGCATATTTCACTAGTATGACAACTAGCTGCAACAGTGTCCATTCCTGTATCTAATATCCCCTCACGCTGTTTATATGTATGGTTGAATGTGATACAGTGGTGCCTCGCAATTCGACACTAATCCATCACCAAAGTAATGTCGAATTGCTGGACAGTATTTACATATAAGACTATGTAAAATAGATTGATTCGTTATTGGTCCCCACCACTCCCCTAATGGTTGAGATAGAGAGAGAGACACTATATTATTTACTTTATTATATGTGTTTTACTATTGTATAACACACTAAATTACAAAATACACTATTTTATACACAACACACAAGATCGGAACAAAATTCACTAATTTATATACAACACACACAATTTATTAGCCCTTGGTTGTTGGAATGATGCTATTTTATACACAAAACACAATTTATTAGCCCTTAAATGTTGGAATACTATTTTATACACAACACATAATTTATTAGCCCTTGGATGTTGGATTGAAGTTTTATACAGCACAACACACAATTTATTAGCCCTTGGATGTTGGAATGAAGTCTTTCATGTACCCTAGCACCCATAATCTTCTCTCTCTCTCTGTTGCAAAATGTTGTCACAGTTGTCTGAGGAACCCATATTTGAGTTACATTTAATTGCTCTATTTTTCTGCACTTTATCTACAGTTTTTTCTTCGTCTCTCTGTTCAATCAAGTGGTGTTCTTTTTGGAATTATTCCTCTGGTCAGTTCTCTTTTAACCCATCCTATTTACTCAAAAAAAAATAATAATAATAATAATAATTACAAATTTTTTACTTTCTGAAAATGTAGAATTGAAAATTAACACAAACAACATGGACAAACACCAAATTAGGCCAAAAAAAACTGTCAAATAGCAAATGACATCACACAATTCCATGCACGCACATGCACCAATCAGATTAACACAAACAACATGGACAAACACCAAAGTAGGCCAAAAAAACTGTCAAATAGCAAATGACATCACACAATTCCATGCACGCACATGCACCAATCTGCGAAACTCAAATGTCAAATTGCGGGACGTCGAATTGTGAAGTACCACTGTATACGGAAAATGATTTTTATAGTAATAACTTAGGCTATCAAAATATAATAATTTATTAGTCAAAATGATTTTTTTAGTGAATAATTTGGCTTTGATAAAATTATTGGTGGGCCTAGTTCTTCTGACCCCTACTGACAAGCTGCCCCTGCTGTAACTTAAATTTATTAATTTTATAAGAATTTTTTGGGCTGTAACAGGCTTCTTCAGTTAATTAAAATCAAAATAATCAGGTAATAAATCAAAATCAGATTCTGCAATACAATGTTAAACATATAACAGATGTGTGTTCTATTTTATGTATGATATTTTTAATACTGTTCTGTTAAAGAATGAGTTATTAAATTTAATATCACTGAAGGGAATTGTTATGACTCACTGATTGTTGTAGTTTTGTAATCTGTTTCTAGTGATGAATGTTTTAATAATTATCCATTATATTATCATCATTAATTGAGTAGAAAATTATCTTTGTTAAACTTACTGTAATGATAAGAGTGTTATTTCCATGAGAAAAAGATAATCTCTTTGATTCAAGTGGAAGCTTTGCCCTATCTAGATCAGGAATGTTGAATTTTTTGTAATATCTGTCAGGAAGAAATTTATATTTTAAAACAAATTTGAAATGTTCATTAATTTAAAGAATTAAGAACTCTACAATTAAATAAAACTTACTTTTTATTACTTGTACTGACAATAATGTGACGAGAGGTTTCGTCAATCCTAACTTGGTATACGGAATATGGATATGGTAAATTACGTATGCGCCACTGAAATCCAACAGGAGTATCTTTCCTTACCCAGGTAGGCTGAAGAAAAAACTTTCTCATTTTAGTATAGTCAAGTATACAACAATAAACGTTACAAAGAATAGTTACATAGCTTAAAATGAATAATTTACCATCAATAAAATCAGGATGCTAAAACAAACATGGAAGAATACTATCAGCCAATGTAGCACGTGCGTGTGACTTTGATTAAGGCAGCGTTTCCCAAACTATGTTCCGTGGAAGGTCAGTAAGTGTTCCATTAAAAAATTATGAAAATTAATATAAGCTTATATGATTTTAAATGCTGTGCTAAATTGAAACTGAAGTTGCTAGTTTATTTTACTATTTTCATGTGTTTTATTTTACATAATTACAATTGCGCACTGCTGTGGTTAATTCTCTTTTGGTTCTCCTGCAATTTAAAATATTGAATTGAAAACATATCTGCTGTTCTTAAATAAGCTAATTCTATAATATTAACTCAACAATTACAGAATTAATAAAAAAACATTCATCAAATAGCTTACTACCGAATATTGTAGTACTATTTTATAAAATAAACTTTAAGAAAATATTTACGACTATTTTACTTAAGATAATGTTTATATAATACTAGTACATCGGTATCCATATACTATAAAAGATATTATTAATAAATTAGACAAGTAAATAATATATTATTAATATTTAACTATACTATAAAATAACCAAGATGTTCCGAGAAAATTTCAAGATTTTGAAATATTCCATTATAGAAAAAGTTTGGGAAACACTGGATTAGGGTATCAATTATTATTGTTATGGCTTGTAAAGGTCATTTATCAGTTTAACTAGTTCCAGGATTTATTACACAAACTGCTTAAACTCTTATATCAAATAAATACAAGGATAGCACTATTTCTCAGTAAAGAAAAAACTTATTCATGTTATATAACTTTACTAACATTTTCAGTTTAACACCATCTTCAGGCAAGATTCTAATTAAAACGGAATTCGAATTCTCAAATCTTGATAATTGTTTTCCCAAATATCTATTAGAATATTGTTTCTTCTATCATCCAATTCATTCTTTTCGCCATGTTTACTTCTTGACATTTGGATGTTGTCAGTTTGGCTTGCTAAAGTACTTTATGCCTCTAAAGTACTTTAAAGGACATTCATTAACTTAAAGTACTTTAACTCTTAATGTACTTTAATATTTTGTCTGGAAAGCATTATTCTATTAAATTCGACCTTAAAGTACTTTAAGCAGTCTAGTCTGTAACGGGTATAAGTTAGTATGATGTTTTTATAGTTATTGATTATACTCACTATCTACCATGAAATATACAATGATAGTAAATTTTTAACTTTTAATGTAATTATTCTAACATATAAACTTATATCAATTATTAATCAGTTTACTAGTAAAATAACATCAAATACTATATACTAAACAAATTAAAATTGTTTTTGGCAATTTTGAATTAAATTCTGTTAAATTTGATTATAATCATTAGTTTAAGTCATCAAGATCTTGAAAATGATGTATTATCTTATTTATAAGTGGAATTTTTGAACATATGTTTTTGCTTAAGTTGTTGTTGTTGCTATTATTATTATTATTATTATTATATAATATAATATATATAGCAGGGCTGCCCAACCAGTCAATCCCAACAAGCTTTTTAGTCGATCACAAGCCTCCGACCTTCTTCCGATAAACTTGCTTGTTAAATTTCCACTTTATAATACGTAGTAAAGGTGATCTGTGTTCTTGTTTAAAAAAGAAAAGTAAAGTTATCCCTACGTGTTTTTATGTCTTTTATCATTTATTAAGTAATAGCAGATCAGATCAATTTGTAGAATATAATATATCAAAAACAATAAATGAAGATTATATTTATTAAAAAATAAACTTCTTTAATTAATAAAATTTTTTTTCTTTCTTTAGCCATAATTATGAGCATAGAAAAGAAAATTAAAACTTATCATTATATGATGATTGGGAACATGATTTCTTTTTCCACAGTTAATGGCAAATGCTGTTGTCTAATATGTAATTCAGTTGTTGCTATTTTAAAAAAGGAAAATATAGAAAGACTTTTTTAAACAATGCTCTCAAATTATGAAAATGAATACCCGAAATATGCAGAACAAAAATTATAGATTTAAAATCGAACTTACATTCACAACAAAATATGTTCATAAAAAATTTTAAGTTTTTTCGTCATATAATCCAAATTTTGAATCAATTGCAAAATCTATAGCTTATATTCACAACAAAATATGTTCGTAAAAATTTTAAGATTACCTCTTTCGTTTCACAACAAAATATGTTCGTAAAAATTTTAAGATTATCTCTTTCGTCATATAATTCAAATTTTGAATCAATTGGCAGAATGCTAAATATCGCATTAAAATTTTTGCTTATGTACCCAGGTATTCGTAGTTATTTTCATATTTTCGTGTTATGAAGAATTGATTTATTTTATTTGATAAATTTGAATTATATAGATGACATTGCTATTTTTGTACTTTTATTCCCTGGATATTGGTAGATTGCTATACCGCTCCGGTGAAAAAGTAGCTCACAGTCATAAAAAGGTTTGGCAGCCCTGATATATACCATATATAGGGCATTAAATTGGGGAATATATATACCATATATATATTCCCCAATTTATGCAAATAATTGGGATTGAAGGATTTTTTCCTAACTTGGATTTTATGGAAGTCAGAAAAAATGATTTTTTAACAAAAATATTGAAACAAACTATCTAAGCTAGCAGATTGCTATGGTTGCATTTATTCCATGCTATAATGCCATATTGCCTTTTGATTGAAAATGAGACTATGCTACATAGTATGATATTTGCAAGTAACATGATAGTTAATACTTAGACGAAGCAGGAATCTGTAATCTTAGTACCATGGCTGATGTGTTAATAATTCATAATTTTATTAAAAATTTGCATATTTTTATAAATTGTAATATTTTTGTTACTTTTAAAGATAGGTGCTTAAAATTTTCAGAATGTAGTCCTTTTATCATGTAGTTTCCAATTATATTTAAAAAATCCAGTATTGGCAAATTTGGCCTTGTAAATTAATTTAATTCTAAATACTTAGTTAAAATGAAATAATTTTTACTTATTTTATTATATATCATCTTTTATTATTTAATTGTTCTTAATTTGTTACATTTTTAAAGAAAATTTTGTTTATTCTAATTTTTTCATGTTCTATTGAATTGTAAAAATCAGCCATATTTCTCATATAATAATCATTTAATTTTATTACATCTTTATTCTGTATGGTGTTTCTGAGTAGAATCAGAAAAACACAATGACAGGGAGGGTTTTAAAAACACCGGATAATTGTTTATGGTTGAGTGTAATTGGTCTCCCACATAAGATGCTGCTATGGTTTGTTCATTTATTTATATCAACATTCTCTCTGTTTTTGTTTCATATATATTTTTTAACTTTAAAAGATTATATATATATAAATTTTTATATATTTTACTCGATAAATAAAAATTAAATATCGATATTCGATATTTACTTTTCAAAATTAAAAAATATATATATAAGCAAACAACCTACAGTATTTTTTACGTGTTCCAAATACCAGAGATATATAAAAATTCCAGGAAACTATTATATATATATAACAAAGAATTAAAAAAAAATAAAATAGTACCAAAAGTGATAATCGATGAGCATTTATATGGCTAGAACGACGAGTTTCTTTTACAAGAATTTGTAATTAATTATAAAGAAAACGGTGTCGAAACCTGGATCAAAAATTTCCACGTATCCTCCCAAGCCAAAGGGTAAGGCGGTTCCTTCCATCTTTAAAGAAGAAGAAGAAGAAAAAATTACTATTGACTGCTCTACCTTCTCTTCTGGTGCAGCCATCTATCGAGAGAAAATTGCATGCAGACCTACATTTTTAACCAACTTTTTTTTTTAACGTCTCGGTTATTATTAGATAATTTCTCGATAGATAAGGTTAATGCGTATCCGGGTAGAATAAGAATTAACGATTTATTTTGTAATTAAACCGACTATTAATTCTTGATGATTATATCCGGAAGAAATATTAAATCGTGTTTAAAATTATCACGAATGAAAAATTAAACTTCCGCGTAAACTTAATTGAGAAATTCTGTAATTGCTTTTGAAGTTGTATAGAATGTTACGTGACTGTAATTCTCATTTTAATAATAAAAATTATAACAATTATTATTTTTCATTTAAATTACTTATTACAAGATCCATACTACTTATGAGAAAATATTGTTATAAAAATCACTTAATGTCGCTTGCATAACAATATTGTAAAGAACTTATCGTTGATTATCGATACGGGTATACTATGCCAAATAAATTCGAAAAATGTCGTCTAGGAAGTGAACTATGGCATTCGATCCTTTTCTATTTTCTTTATTAATGTCATATTTATTTTCTCTTATTAACTGATACCTTCTAACTTGTCTGTGTACCTCTGGAAGTAAGCATTGGGGCGATTAATAGGATATTTATATCTCAGAAAACAGCTTGAGAGATAGAACTTCTTAAAGAAAACAATATTAACAGGAAATATCAATTGTATTTCAACACCTATTGAAAACTGTAAAGCTTCTTTCCATTCTTAAATATTTACCATTCATTATTGTTCAGATGCGATAAGAAAAATAATATTTACATAACTCTACCTGTTTACGCCGAGAAAATTGGAAAAGAAAACGTTAAAAAAAAAAAAAACGCAATGAAAGTATAAAACTGAACAGTTTTATTTTCGGTGTGTAATTGTTGATTTTTATTATTATTATTATTTCTATTTTTATTTCTGTTAAATCACCGAACATATGTCAGGAATCCCTTTTTGCACAATTTAAAAATTATAACGATATGTTTTACGTTGAAACAAATCTAAATCAGATAGAATAAGTTCCCGAAAGCCGTTATGTCAACAGCAAATTTTGTTCCTTGTAGCATTTTTTGCCTTTATATAAACTTCAAAAAAGGCAAATAATGATTAGCATGTTTCTCGCTATCAGAAACAGAGAGAATTATTTTATAGACTCTTTTGTAATCTGAATTATACATACATATACTATATATCACATCATACTACACAGACACGTATATAACTGCATCAATCTGCATACCAGACAGATACATGGATATATTACACAGAGACGTATACACCTGTATACCAGAGAGAAACACGGATATATTACACAGAGACGTATACACCTGTATGCCAGACAGAAACACGGATATATTACACAGAGACGTATACACCTGTATACCAGAGAGAAACACGGATATATTACACAGAGACGTATACACCTGTATACCAGACAGAAACACGGATATATTACACAGAGACGTATACACCTACATATCAGACAGATACAGACACACAAATACATACATACAAAGATAAATAAATAAATAAATATATATATATATAAAGACATCTACATATACTCAGACATAAAACTTTTTACGATAATTATATAGGTCTATATATGCATATAGTATACACTCAGATCCAGATATAACACATACACATATGCACTCAAACTACACAGAATTTTCATCAATAATCTTATACATATATTTATGTAGTGCATATATGTATATATATATATATATACTGTATATTTTTTACATACAGCATATTTTTATATTTTTTAGCTTCATCGAGAAAATTCTTTTTTTAGTTTGAGTTATGAACAACTGCTGTCATCGGATTCATATCTTACTCAGAATGGGAAGATACGCGGAAATTCTATATGTTAGCAATTAGAAAAAGTATAGAAAGAAATAAAATCATAAAAGGATCATATTTCTGTTCCGTAAACCTGTATATTTTTTACATACAGCATATTTTAATATTTTTTAGCTTCATCGAGAAAATTCTTTTTTTAGTTTGAGTTATGAACAACAACTGCTGTCATCGGATTTATATCTTACTCAGAATGGGAAGATACGCGGAAATTCTATATGTTAGTAATTAGAAAAAGTATAGAAAGAAATAAAATCATAAAAGGATCATATTTCTGTTCCGTAAACTATTTTGTTTTGTGTGTTTAACAGTTAAACACACAAAACAAAATAGTTTACGGAACAGAAATAATTTTAATGGTATATGACAGAATATATTTAAATGCATAAATAGATTATTTGTCTTTATCAGCGAATTTTGTACGGATACTTTCTTTTTTTAACAGTTTAAGTTGCGGTTATGTCGTCTATCTATCATGTTCGTCACTTTCTTTTTTAACTTCTGGTATAAACTTATCTATGTATCATTATACTACTCTTTAATTCATCATTCGTTTCACTTACTAGTTCTATCCTTCGAATCATTTATTCTAATAAGGGATGCTTCGGTTTATACCATCTATCAACATTTGTCCGAACTTATAGATAAAGAGTTTGCTGATTTATAACAACGAAAAAAAAAAGTGATCGTATAGTAGATAGGAGGCAACAAAACAAGTTCGTGCATTTTTTTACATCCTTGATTTATCGTGTTGATCTTTGGAATTTTTTTAATTTCTCGCTGTTAATTAAAAGGAAAAAGAGCTTTTACTACGTAATCTGGATAGTTTAAAGATATTTAATAAGTCGAATAATTTAATTTACGATGTTTAATAAATGCTTGAATAACGAGAAAAATCGGCCATTTCCCTGCTGAGGCGTGACAATTTATGGTAGTTTATTACATCAAAAACAACTTTTCCGATAAGTAGAAAAAAACGTCGTCTATTAAACTGTTAAAAAATCGAAGAATAAATTCGAAAATATATTTAAAAGATAAGAAATAATTTATAGAATTTTATAATTAATAAATATCATAAATATATATGTATTCGTGTTTTATATAAAAGTCGAATCTCTGATATATAAATTTTATTATTTTTTATAGATTTTATCCGTAATTATTCCTGTCGTCTGGTTAAAAAAAGCACACAAAAAAAAGGAAGATTAGAAAGCTTATCAGATTAATTTGAGACGTTTCCACCAGATGTCGGGATTAATGCTTAGCGAAGTAAAATCCGATTTGTTTCGTTTCGAAATTTAGATGACAACCGAATGACGTCACTAACTATTAATAACAAAACTAACAAGTAGATTTTAACAAATAATATACGGAATTAATGTTTGCGCAATTTCATAATTTATAAATAAATAAATAAATAATTACTCTGTACGAGTTTATTATTACGTATTATTTCGATTATTACATTCGTAAAATGCGATAGGGAATTAAAGGAATAAAAATCGATAATTGACGAATTATTATTAATATTATTATTATTATTATTATTTCCGACTCGTAATCGTGAATAAAAGTGGGAAAAATAATATTTCGGTTGGAATCGCATTAGAACTACGTGAGTTGGGCTCAGATGAGGGTGACATCAATTCCAATTAAGAGCATTACCGAAGAGAAAAACCAACACATTTTCCAACGACTCTAGATCAAGCAAACGAACAAAACTCTTTGGCACCGGGGAATAAAAATATAGCCAAATAAGAAAAAATCTCTTCCTTACATTTTTTTTGCGAAAAGAAAATTGTCGTTAATCTACAATTTTGCTTGTTGAACTCTGTTAAAAATGCATTAATTTTTTATTTACTTGTGTTCAGCAAAAAAAGAAATTAATTTAGTGTATACATATGTATACAGACGAGAGAACAATAAAAAATAATAAATATCTGCTTTACATTAAAATATGAGAACCGTAAAAATACATTTATAATAGTTTTCATCATGTACTGTAATAGATGATAGTAAAAAAGTGCTCTTATACATTAAAAAAAAAGGAAAAAGTATAAATGAAGTAAAGGGAAGAGTATAGATAAAATAAGGAAAAGGGAAGAACATAGGTGAAGTAAAGAAAAGAGGAGGGTATAAATGAAGTAAAGGAGATGGTATAAATTAGATAAAGAAAAGGGGAGATATAATGAAGTAAAGGGTAGGGCATAAATGAGGTAAAGAAATGGGAAGAGTAAAGATGAAGTAAGGAAAAGAGAAGAGCATAGGTGAAGAAAAGGAAAGAGGAGGGTATAAATGAAGTAAAGAAAAAGGGGGGTTTAAATGAGATAAAGAAAAGGGGAGGTATAAATGAAGTAAAGGGGTGTATAAATGAGGTAAAGAAAAGGAAGAGTATAAACGAAATAAAGAAAGAGGGAGCGTACAAATAAAATAAAGAAAAGGGAGGGTATAAATAAAATAAAGAAAAGGAATGATATAAATGAAGTAAAGAAAATTTTTGTGTATAATTTGAATAAACAAATACAGGAATCTCTTTAATGCATTCAAAATGCAATCACTACTCCAATACAACGAATGCTAATGCTAAATAAAAATATATTTAAAAATACAAAAAAATAATTCTGATATATATCAAATTAAAAAAAAAAAATGCTTTATGATAATCAAACTACGATATATGATTTTCATCCAATAAATTTCCATTTATAATAGTTTTCATCATATACTCTAATACATGATAGTAGAAAAGTGCTCTTGTACATTAAAAAAAGGCAAAAGTATAAATGAAGTAAAGAAAAGGTCGAATAATTAAATTATTAAATATTTAATTAAAAATTAACCAGAGAAATATATATTTATTTATTTAAAACGAATTAATTTTTTTTAACTATATATAAATATTAATAATTGAAATCATTATCAAAGAAGACAAACATACAAGATACATCATTTTATTATATATAGGGGAACCCGGGGCGGTACGGGGCACTAAGTTATAAATAACTCTATAACAAAGACTGGGTTAGAAAAAGACAATTTCTGTACCTACAGCTTATTCAGTATTTATTTAACAAATATGTCACACGAAAATGAAAAAAGTGCAAAAATAATGCGTTTTTTTAATTGTTAAACAAAATGTGTAGTTTGCCCCATTCTGCCCCAGGGTTGGGGCAGAATGGGGTAGGAATAAAAGTATAACATAGAAGTAAAATTTTACTTATGCAAACACAATTTCTTTGATTATTGGTTTAAATTTTGACAAAATTCACAAATCAGTACTGTTTCATCATCTTCACTCAAGTCTTTTATTGTAAGACCGAACAGCCTAGCCTCCATAGTTTGTAGGTAGGTAACTAGTTCTTGTTCTTGTTCATTCGTAAAAACATTTTTGAATTTTCCCTCCGTTTTATCTACTTGATAATCAGGATTTTCCCTTTTCTTTTTAACATATTTTTCTAATGTCGTTTATGGAACGTCAGACTGATTTGACGCTTTTAAATATCCCATTTGACCTGAAATAACCGCTGCCATAGCATTACTCATAGCTTCAGCTGACCATTCTGGTCTTTTTGTTGATTTCTCATAGTTTTGTACATCTGAAATAAAAGGAAAAACTTACTTCAGTGACAAAAATTATGTTGAGTATAAAAATAATTTCTTTTTTTAGAACGGGGTAGTGCCCCGTTCTGCCCCTCCCGTTCCGCCCATGGAACCTTGTTTAGCTTAGGATCGTACTCATGCGTTTTTTTTTAGAACGGGGTAGTGTTCTGCCCCTCCCGTTCCGCCCATGGAACCTTGTTTAGCTTAGGATCGTACTCATGCGTTTATTTGACCCGAAATAACTGCTGCCATAGCATTACTCGTAGCTTCAGCTGACCATTCTGGTCTTTTTGTTGATTTCTCATAGTTTTGTACATCTGAAATAAAAGGAAAAACTTACTTCAGTGACAAAAATTATGTTGAGTACAAAAATAATTTCCTTTTTTAGAACGGGGTAGTGCCCCGTTCTGCCCCTCCCGTTCCGCCCATGGAACCTTGTTTAGCTTAGGATCGTACTCATGCGTTACAAGTAAGTTTAAAACCTAATCAATCCCATTAAACTAGAGCTAATTATATGTACTTCCCACCTTCACTTAGTTTTATTGTATTATAAACAAGTAAATATGCTTACCTTGAAGACAAATTCATCAAGTATTAGAAAAACTGAATCCAAACAAACTCGTTTACTGCTACAATTCACAAACATCTCTATAACTGGACCAACATGACAGACCGAGTTCCGCCTCAACATGCACTGATAGATCCACATTTCTCCGATAGGTTACAGCCCCATATAAGGGCAGAACAAGTGCTACCCCGTTGCGCCCCGGTACCCCGTGCTACCCCGGGTTCCCCTATATAGGGCCTATATATTTAACTTTTTTTTTTCCTTCTTCAATTTTCTTCTGACAATTGGATCAACATTAAGTTTTTATAAACATTCAATCTACTTTTATTCATTTTTGTAATATTTGTCTTAAAATATGTCTTATTCGAATTAATTTCGACAATATTAAATAATAATAATAATAAACATTTTTTTCTTATCAAATTTCTCTGATCTATTTTAATTAATGGAACTTATGAAGGCGTTAATCACAATTAATTCTTAATTAGTATAAATTATTATCCGAAAATTAATTTAAAAACGTAATAATATTAAAAAACTGAAATTGAGTTAACGTGAAACTGAAATGTATTAACATTAAAAAGTTAATTATCATTATTAAGATCGGAAGAGCGGAATATAAAACGGCGGGGAAAACAAATGCCAAATTTGAAAAAATGAACTTTTTTTGGTGTTTTAATGAAGTCGTTCGTTGTGACGAGAATAAAATTATCATGTTTACTTAATTGTAATTAATATTTTCGACAAGTATAACGAGCAACACAGGAGGTAAGTAATTGTTACGTATTAAATATGTAAGTTGAAGTTTAGCATTAACAAACTACGTTATTGTTTAAGAAGACTTGAATCAATAATGTGATTTTCTGGTCTTGTGTTAATTCTATTTATGCTTATATATTTCAGTGTTTTATACGTAGCATTCAATTGTTTGTGGGCAATACAAAGAAGACAATTCAATAACAATGAAATAAAAAATAAAATGGTTACATTCCGAAGACAACGTATAACTAGCCATCCAAAGACAAGCAATATCTCTATGTCAGTTCTGCCTGGTTGTAGAGGAAAACTAACAGTGCCATATTTTTCTTTAGTTAATATCTTTCAAGCAAAAGCCTCTTAAAAAGACAACAGTTGACCTAATTGCTGGTTCTCCGAATAATTCTTCTCATAATCGCAACGAACTCCATCTCCGTTCGATATCTGTCTATTTTCGACCTCTGGAGACAATTCCCAGATATAATCTTATCTTTGTGATCAGCAGAAATGTTATATAACGTACTCGAATCTTAAAATATTGTGTCCGGTTCTCAATTGTTGTTAAAGGAAAAAAAATTTTTTTGAAGAAGTTTCTATAAAATAAAATATTCGTTTCGGTAAATGATAAATTTCCGATATACTCTAAATGAAAAACTGAAAAGTTCTAAGTGAAGAATCGATACCGTATTCCAGATATTAAATATCACAATTTAAAAATTTAAAAAAATCGATTCTTCAATCAATAAATATTAAAAAAAAAAACTTAACATAGAAACTCATCGAGAAGGAAACTCTTTTTCTTTTTTTCTCTGTTTTTTAAAAAATCGATTCTTCAATCAATAAATATTAAAAAAAAACTTAACATAGAAACTCATCGAGAAGGAAACTCTTTTTCTTTTTTTCTCTGTTTTAAATAGAATAATTTTTCATTATTTTGTACTTAATAACTTTTAGCAATTGAGATCTTGTTAAAGGATAAACAAAATTCTGTTACTTTTTTTTATTTAAAAAAAATTCATAATCAGTGACTGTAACTAGAATTTAAGGTTTATGAAGTAAGAAAGACAGCTAAAAAGTGCCATTCAAACTTTAAAATTGTCATAAAAGTGAAGATTTATATTCCCACGCTAAAAAAGTAATGCGTGTTTCTCACCATCATTATCTTTTATAGTATATATATGAATACTATAAAAAAAATCTAACGCTATATTTAGTTCCAAGAAGTTCCATATCGCTGATGATATAAGAATTAATTCTAGAAGATGAAAAAATGATGTCTTCTTTACGAAAGAGGCAAGACCAATAACACTTTTGTCTCTTGATGCAATTATTATACTATTAACTGTAATCAATCTTTAATATCTGATTTATCCTCTTTATGTCTTAAAAATGGTATTGGCATAATAATCTCGATATTCTCAACAACAAAATATCGAAGGATCAATTTTGTTTTTTTTCGACTTGTTCTTGTTTTATATGAATTATTTAAAACAGCTATCGTCGGAACTGTCGAAATTTTTTTTTTATGTTTCTCAATCACTATGTATGATTTCTTATCACTCCTCTACCAAAATATACTGAATCTGTTTTGTATTATAAATGCAAAGTAGTGAAAACTTTATACCAATTTGTGCGTAGCACATCGCTTCCGATACTGGATTGATCTAGATATCAGTAGATGTGAAGTGTTTCGTATCAGAATACGCGAACAGCATGTGTCGCCACTAAATTGTCGCTTAGTGAAAATGTAAATCAGTCGCATCGCATATGCAAATGAATAACAACATTTTTGAACGTGTGACTTAACACAAATATCTGGAAAATGGATGAAGAACAATGGCGTTACGGGCAAGAAGTCTATCAGAATCAAGAACTGATATTTATCTCTATTAATTCCGTCTATAATACTTAAGTTTATCTTTGTATCTGTAGTATTAAAACAGAGCATTAAAATATCTTAACTTTAATATTCGAGTCGTTCGGCGAATTTTATTTGATACTTAAAAATATTTTTACTATACGCCCGATAAATTTTAAATCCAAAAAGGATAACTACCGAAAATAAATTTCTTAAATTATTATTATTTTGGCAGATTTATTAGCGCACTTAATTCTTTTTACTATATAGAAACAAACTTTATTTTCAGAATGCCAAAATATTAATAAAATAATGAAAAATATTGCGTTAAACGAATGGAAGAAGTAATATTTAATTTATTTTATACTGAGGGTGGCAAAACTGTGACGCATAAGCATTTTGCTGGGCACGCAATATTGCAAAAAATTTTTCTATTTCGTGCATTAATGTGATTTCAAAGCTGAAAATATTGCGATAAATTAATGAATGTTCCTTCTGGCTTGTTTTATTTTTTTGATAAATTTTAAGGACCTCAACAGCGTGGGCACTGTATCAATTTTTATACAATAATGTGCGTGATTTTTTGGCACACGGCCCAAAACGATTCTTCACTCCTATTCTGGTCTATTGCTGTCTATCTAACGAAAATCTTATTCATAAAAATATATTATAATGATGGCCAAAATTATTGCCTTAACTTTCAATATGATAGGTCGGCATGAAATTATCCGAATAACACATAATAAACAGAAAAGACATTTGTGTCTTTTCAACTTTTGTTGCTTCTGTTGTTTTGATGATGTTTCTTCGAATAAAAATGCAAAATTAATAAGAAAGCAAAATTACTATTAAAAGTAAATACTGTTACAATATTTCTTGTATTTTTGTATTTACAATATTTTATATTCGATCTATATTTAATTGGGATTTTTCATTAATAATTTAGATAATGAAATTACTAACGATGATGATAATTTTTCGTTCAAAGAAACATTACCAAAGTAAGAGTTGCCAATAAATAGGAAAATTTTATGTGAATTTTTATTTTATATGGGGATGTAGTAATTTTGGCAATACTATAATTATTAATATTATTAATATTATATTATTTCTGAAACTTGACTTACTCAAAAATATATAACTTTTCGTTTTATCTTTTATCTTAATCAGTTTAATAAAAATTTATAATAATTATTTAAATTAGATCTATTTCCTAAGTAAAGGTGTTGCTATTCTGATAAAAATTTGAATTCTTGTTGACTCTCAATGATTTCGCTATCTCCAAACTTCCATATAAACCAGCATCCATCAAGTTAACGCATGCATATACATACTGTCAGTCAAAATATCTACCCTAAAATTCAATGTAGTTTATGTGTTGAGTGCAAATACATCTTCCCATTGATCTAATGCAGAGGTGGGCAAAAGGCGGCCCGCGAAGGCATCTTATACGGCCCGCCGCATAAACTACAGGTAGGCCTCGATTAGTGCGACTTCGAATAGTACGAATTCGATTAGTGCGACTAATAAAATTGATACCGTTTTTCGGTTAGTGCGAGATGATTCGATTAGCGCGAGTTGTAAACACATATCAGTCTTACTAACAAAGCCAGATCAGTCTTACTAACAAAGCTCCTTATATGATGTCAATTAACAAATGAATTAAAAAATTGATACCGTTATTCGGTTAGCGCGAGAAAAGATTCGATTTATGCGAGTTGTAAACACAGACCAGTCTTACTAACAAAGCTCCAGATCGGAAGCCGAGTTGTAAACACAGATCAGTCTTACTAACAAAGCTCCTTTTAGGATGTCAGTTGTAAACACAGATCAGTCTTACTAACAAAGCTCCTTTTATGAAGATCGGATACACAGATCAGTCTTACTAACAAAGCTCCTTTTATGATGTCAATTAGTTATTCGGTTAGTGCGAGAAAAGATTCGATTAGTGCGAGTTGTAAACGATACCGTTATTCAGTTAGTGCGAGAAAAGATTCGATTAGTGCGAGTTGTAAACAGATCATGTCTTACTAACAAAGCTCCTTTTATGATGTCAATTAACAAATTATCGATTAGTGCGAGAAAATATTCGATTAGTGCGAGTTTTAAGCACAGACCAGGGTCGGTTCGGTTCCCATTACAGTCCGTTTCCGTCCGTCTCCGTCCGGGAGTCTGCGCAGTAAAGTCCTTACTGAACTGAGCTCATTAACTTGATTTTCTAAAATTATAATTATAATGATATCTTTTGAATATAAAATTTTAATCTTATGGATGTTTTCAAATGAATAAGTTGCTGCATTGTCTCGCTATTATTTATTTTAGATTTCAAAAGAAAATTTTATGCAATTAATAACAAAATAATACTTAAGTTTTGCGTTTATTTTAACAATACATTAATAAATTGTATAAAACAATTCATTTTATTGCAATTTTAAATACTTTTAGTGTTTTGATTTGTTAGGATATGCTAACATCACTAAAAATAAAACAGAAAAATCTTCCCTTTAGTCATTCATTTTATTGCAATTTTAAATACTTTTTAGTATTTTGATTTGTTAGGATATGCTAACATCACTAAAAATAAAACAGAAAAATCTTCCCTTTCCAACAAAAACGGTAGTTTGTATAACAATAATACATACTGCTTAAACTAATAATACTATAAATAATTATCCTAATTTAACCATACAATATTTTACAGCATAAAGATTGATATAGTGTAAATTTATTAGAATTTATCAGAGTAATTTTAAATGTGTGTGTATGTGAACATTTAATATTTGTCTAAATTTAATATGTATTTAAATTTTTATATATAATTGACTATTTTAAAAAATTTTCTCATATTAAAAAAAATGATAGGTACTTTGCAAAAAAATGGGAATACCTATTACTCTGTGCATAATTTATGCTTCCATAGCAAGGAGACTTGGTGTTGTTTGTCAACCAGTTAATTTCCCAGGTCATTTTCTTCTAAAGTGGCAAGAACATCCTAGGTATTTTTTTTTTTAAATTTTAATTAGTAACTTTAAATTTTACTTTTTAAATAATTAGTTATGCATAAAATTTGCCATTAACCAAAATAAAAAACAAATTCAACTTGTACTTTAAAGAAAAATAGTATGTTTTATTAAGTTGGTATATTTATCATCTGACATAATTGCTGTAAAACATATAAAAGTATGATTAGATTTTAGGCAATATTTATAAGATTTGAAAACATTTGACCAGAGATATTTTCACACTGAAGTAATAATATAGATAATTATTTTAAATTTCTGCTCAAAAATAAGATTTTAATAATTTAGTGTGTTTGTCATCTATAAAAAATTTTTATCTTAATTAAATTCAATCATTTCAAACAGAGTAAGATAAAGTAGATGATACTCTAAACTGGTAATGGCAAATTAATGGCACATAATGCAGAAAATTTTATAGCAGCTTTATTTTTCTTAATGTCATCTATAACAAATTTTTATCTTAATTAAATTCAAGCATTTCAAACAGAGTAAGATAAAGTAGATGATACTCTAAACCGGTAATGGCAAATTAATGGCACATAATGCAGAAAATTTTATAGCAGCTTTATTTTTCTTGTTTCTTCTTATTAAATTTAAATATTTTTAAACTCATCTATATGCCACATATAATATAAATCAAAACTATATCTACAAATGTGAATATGGGTAGTCCACAATTTATGACTACTTGTACCAAGACAGCAATGTCATTGATAAATTCCGTGATATATCAATGCAATTGACAGTGTTTGCATTGTTTGTGACCAATGATCTGATATACAAAAGCATTCTTTTTGTATCTGATTCTTGTATTTTTATATTTAAGTTTGTTATGATAAAGTGAAGTGCAATAATAAATATATATAGTGGCAATCCATAAATTTTTGTGAAGAGGTTAACTCTGACCTATTCTGTTATTATTTTGTTATGCTCTTTTATTATTTATCATTATTTTCAATATTATCTAACGTATTATATTTTAGTTTAAGAATTGACTTACTTCCACATTCTCCATCTCACAAGGAGAGGACTCGAAGGCCGGAAAACGGAATGAAACGAAATTTATTTCTGTAAGTGTAATCACATATTACAGACGGACATCCGTCTTCCAGAAGAGCTCACGACATCATCATCTCATCTAAATATATTTTGCAATCACGTATTACAGACGGACATCCGTCTTCCAGAAGAGCTCACGACATCATCATCTCATCTAAATAATTTTTACCTCTGATCTGATATGAGAAAATAAGAATGTTCCCATATCAATATATAAATGAATTATAAAGAGGATGACATGAATGAATAACTCTATAAGCTAATAAATTTAAACTTATTACGTGTATTTATGTAAATGAAGCAACACGGGAGTGTACGTCACTGGATATAAAAGCCGACGCAACCAACGACTCTGTAGGTGTTGTATTAACATAAGGTTGGCTGAGTGACATTGGAATTCTTGTAAAGGTCTACAATTATTTGAAGTTTGTATCGGTGGTGGAGGTAGTAGATTTAAGTAGTGTTTAAGGTTATATTTCTTGTGAATAACTTGATTTTGGATATTTGAATTGGATTAAATAAGGTTTTGTTGTTTAATCATTGTGCTTTATTTCATTTAAATAAAGCTTTAATTAACACTTTTGTAAGTGTTTTTGAATGTAATAAATTTTATTTTTTTTGTTATTTAACTTGTTTGAGAACTTATTCAATTTAGTAGTATAAGTTTCTAACATCGTCTTGTTGTTTTCGATCTAACATTTATTTGTTTTGTCTAGTTGTAAGTTTCTGGTTTTGTTTTACCAGTTAAACGTTAATTGTTGTTAGATTGTTTTGAAGTTCATTATATTTAAGTTAGAATTAGTTAGACCTAAGCTCAGGCCGAACTCTGGATTGCAGAGTCATTAGAACCGTTAGGTTTAGTTACAATTAGTACTACTAAATTGAATAAGTTTCTAACATCGTCTTGTTGTTTTCGATCTAACAGTTATTTGTTTTGTCTAGTTGTAAGTTTCTGGTTTTGTTTTACCAGTTAAACGTTAATTGTTGTTAGATTGTTTTGAAGTTCATTATATTTAAGTTAGGATTTAGTTAGACCTAAGCTCAGGCCAAACTCTGGATTGCAGAGTCGTAGAACCGTTAGGTTTAGTTACAATTAGTATTAATTGGTATTTGTTATAATACGAGACTTTGCATTTTGAACATTTTTTACCTATGTCAGCTTGTTTGAGTTTGAACTGAGTTTCATTCTAAGTTATTGTGTTTTATTCTGATAATTAGTTTTGTATTTACATTGCCATATATATATATATAATCATGGCATCCATAATATATATGATGACTGATTTTATCACTCAAAAGATTTTGGATTTGCCATCATTGGTCTAAAGAATAATTTTTACATTTTTAAAGAATATTATTATTAAATGTGCTCTTTAAAAAATATTATTAAGTAAAATTATAAAAAATTTGAATTATAAATTTTATTATTGTTATATTTAAAATTTGAAATTTTCCTATACAGAATTAAATTTTCAGAAAAACTAATGAACAAGCTAAGTATTATTTAACTTAAACAGATAGAAAAAGAAAATTATTGTATATTTTTTTGGAAAAGTATCGATTATACATTAATAGCAAAGAATTTTTTCTGTTGCAGGTGTTTAAAATTATTGTTTTCTATGATAAATTTAACATCTGTAGACTTTTTCTAGATTTTTGTTTTTGGTAGAGCTATGTCAATCCTTATCAGTGCCTTCATGCAAACATAAACTTTGCATCTTTTTAAATGATGATAAAAATTAAAAATGACATCCCAAATTAAAAAGAAAAAACATTTCTATTAAAAGTGTTTAATATAAAACAAAAAAAATAAATATCTGTTATCATATTAACATTTTTTAATGGTTCGATAGTATACCTGAAGTCTTATAGATACAATATAACTGATGAAACTTTTCTGTCACTTACATTCTATATATACATTCTGGGTTAATATTAAGAAGACTTATACAGTTTTACTTTTCAATATTTAAGAAAAGATATTGCATATTGCATAGACATAAAACAAGAGAATAATTTATTGAGAGTATAATCTTAATATAGGTTTATCAAATTGAAGAAAAATATAATTGCAGCTATCAGAAATTCAGTACACTTAAGGTGGTGACATGTTCATGTTGAATTAAGTAATATTTCCTTAGTTTGCGGCTAATATTTATATCACAGACTAATCCCTATATAACAAGAAGCATCCTTAATGTTGAAAGTTTTGATTATTTTTATTACCTGTATATAGTATGGTAGCATTTGTCTTCAGTCAGTAGATTTATGTCAAATTTCATAAGCAGTTGTTAGATTAGGCATAAATTATGATTTTATTAAATAGTTTTATAATATTTTAAGGTTAGTTCTCAGGATTTAATCTGAAACTTGATGATGACAGCCAAAGTTCTGATGTAAATCTATTAGTCAAAAATAAATGCTGCTTGTAAAAATGGGCTGTTTTAGCTTCTTGTTCATTTTACGAATTATTCTTTTGTCATACATTGTATATATATTATTGTATTTTTATATTTCTGAAATTTAATAATATAAAAAATTTTTGTTGACTTCTATATAGCATAAATATTTTTATATTGATAACTTTCAATAGATTATTTCAAAATTTGTAAAATTTCGAAACTGCAGAATCTTTAAACTCTTGGTACTGTCATGTGCTGCACAATTTGTTCCTATGTATGCAATCCTGATGTTTGGGCATAATACAGAAGTTGATTGGACAGTTAGTACTATATTGATGCAAATACTATGTTACAATATGACAGATAAATATCAATAGTATTTTTATGCCTTAGAAGTTTTACAATGTGTGTTGAGTTCAGATTCTTTGTATTAGAGATAGCAACATTTATGAAATACAGGTAGGCCTCGATTAGTGCGACTTATAAAATTGATACCATTTTTCGGTTAGTGCGAGCAAATATTCGATTAGTGCGAGTTGTAAGCATAGACCGGTCTTACTATAACAAAGCTCCTTTTATGATGTCAATTAACAAATTACCATTAATTTTCGGTTAGTACGACCGGACGAGGAGCAGTCCAAGAACAGTCACTTGGCTTTGAAGGGGTAATAGACGAAGAGCAGTCCAAGAACGGTCACACGATTTTGAAGGGGTGAAACCTATGATGTCAATTAACAAATTACCGTTAATTTTCGGTTAGTAAAACCGAACGAGGAGCAGTCCAAGAACGGTCACACGATTTTGAAGGGGTGAAAATCATGAGGAGCAGTCCAAAAAGGGTCACACGATTTTGAAGGGGTGAAACATCGAAGGAATAGTCCAAGAACTGTCACACGGCTTTGAAGGGGTGAAATATCAGAAAGATGGGCTTTTTCCGTTAACTGTTTAACATTATTGTACATAAATTATTCTTTCATTTGCTTGGAGTGTACCCGGCTACCTTTCAGAGTGCATCAGTGTGTCCAGGTGCACCAGTTGAGAAACACTGGGTTAGACTGTAAAATCGACTGAATGGGATAAAAAAAATCCAAATTTTATGTAGCGATTCAAATATAAACAATGTTTAAATTTACACATAATTTAAAGAAATATTTCAGCAACTGAACATGAACATGAAGAATGGAAAATCAGGGGGAGTAGATGAACTTATGGTGGATATGATCAAAGTAGCAGGACCCCCTGGGATTCATTGGTTATACAGATAGGCCTCGATTAGTGTGAGTTCGAATAATGCCATTTTGATTAGTGCGACTTATAAAAATGCGCTAGAGCAAAGAATGGATGTGATTGAGCGACATAAAAGCGGTCACGCTAATTTTTTTTAAATAATGCGATTTCAATTAGTGCGAGCAAATATTCAATTAATGCAAGTTGTAAGCATAGACCAGTCTTACTAACAAAGCTCCGTCTCTTTTATGATGTCAATTAACAAATTACCATTAATTTTTGGTTAGTAAAACTGGACGAGGAGCAGTCCAAGAACAGTCACTTAGCTTTGAAGGGGTGAAACATAAGAAAGATGGGCTTTTTGCTGTTAACTGTTTAACATTACTGTATTATTATTTAGCTTTGCTATCGTATACATACAGTATAATACAGAATTTTCTCTTTTAAAAAGTATCGAAATGGATAAAAGGAAGAACACTTTTGATGATAAAACAGGAAACGAAAAAAAGAGAAGTGATTACGCTACAGCAAAAAATGGATGTGATTGAGCGACATAAAAGCATTCTTTGTTAAATTTTTTAAAATAAGGATATCTTTACAAAATTATTTGCATATTGCTGTGCTACGATATTATTTATTTTCTTTTGTTTATTACCTGATTTCTTTATTTAAAATAAAACTTGTGAAAAAAATTGTTTTTGTTATCTTTTGCTGTCGTATTCTGCTAATAAACAAATAGAAAACTTGTTAAAAATTTCTCATTGGTTCATTAACTTCGCTTATTAATGCTATCTGGAACTAATTTACTGATTCAATAAAGTTGCAATGCTTAATTGCAAATCGGACTATCCACTAAATTCTCGACCCAGAATTGGTGGTCAGGCGGCGCTCTACTTCTGCTTTCGATTCGCTATTTTGGTTTCGATTTGGCGGTTGATTTGATGATGGTATGATGGTCAGGCGGCGCTCAACTTCTGCTTTCGATTCGCTATTTTGGTTTCGATTTGGCGGTTGATTTGATGATGGTATGAGACGCATTTCCTGGTAAGTTATTAATTTAGATGATGAACAACGATGTAAAATACAAAAGTAAATATTTCTTAAAGAATTAATGTTAAGTTAGTATTGTGGTTATTCATCGTGAGGTTAGCTAATGGCCAGAATCTCACAAAGCAAGAACCAATTACCATATTTTACATATAGTTAATACTTCGAATAGTGCAAGAAATTCGTGACCATATTTTACATATAGTTAATACTTCGAATAGTGCGAGAAATTTGTGGAACCAATTATTCGCACTAATTGAGGCCTACCTGTATAGAGTTCTAACCGCAGTTTGGAAAGAAGGGAAAATTCCAGAGGACTGGACAAGAGGCACGATTATTCCCATATACAAGAAGGGTGATGATAAGAAATGTAAGTACCGGGGAATTTCTCTTATGTGTCACTGCGCAAAGATTCTGGAAAGAATCATACTGGGGAGAATAAGATGATATATCAATGACCGTCTTGCTGAGAACCAACATGGGTTCAGGAATAATAGATCAACTATTGATCTTATCTTTGCTTCAAGACAGATGATAGAAAAAAATTGAGAATTTGGAAGAAAACTTATGGTTTTTTTGGACCTGGAAGAAAGCATACGATAATGTGCCTAGAAACAAAGTATGGGAAGAATTGGAAAGAATGGAGGTTGAACCTGTTCTAGTTGATTGGATCCAAAAGATGTATGAGAACTGGAAATGCTGTGTGAAAACTACTAGCAGAACATCTGATTGGTTTAGAGTACAGAAAGGACTGAAGCAGGGAAGTGTGTTATCGCCAATTCTTTTCAATGTTTTCAATGGAAGGTATTATAAGAAGAGTAGCGGATCACTTAAAAAAAAAGGTTACTGCATATCTCTTTGCCGATGACTTTATGATTTGGGGTGGAAATGAAGAGGTCCAGGAACAATTGGATGCATGGAACAGGAGTGTGAAGGAATATGGGTTGAAGATAAGCTAATACGAGACTTTGCATTTTGAACATTTTTTACCTATGTCAGCTTGTTTGAGTTTGAACTGAGTTTCATTCTAAGTTATTGTGTTTTATTCTGATAATTAGTTTTGTATTTACATTGCCATATAATCATGGCATCCATAATATATATGATGACTGATTTTATCACTCAAA
>AYEL01017381.1:0-33679 GCA_000484575.1 Olivierus martensii
AATCTTGTTTCACTATAACTAAATTAAATTCAATACAAAATCCGATAATTCTCATACAACACTAATTTATGTCTTTAATTCAGAATAACTCACAGTTCTTAGTCCACTTTCGCTTTCACAATTTATCGCTCACTATTAAATTTTACTGTCCAAGTCTCGCAGTTCAACTAAACGCAACTCAGGCTTGCAGCTCGCCTATTTATACAATTTTATTGTTTTTATATGTACGGAATATTGTTAATTTTTTTTTATTTTCGTACCGTATTCGGTGTTAATTAATGTTTGTTTTCATTTTCAAAAGTAAATTGAAAAAGTATAAGCAATAAATTGTGTCTAAAAATTAATGAACCAATCCCTCTTTTTTTCTTTAATCCTTATATCATTTTACACGGTTATAAAGAATATATCCTCCACTTTATCTTCTTTAGATCGATTTACACGGTTTACAGTTTAATTGAACATTGTATGAATTCTGCGTCTCGTTTTACACGGTTTCGGTTTGAACGATTTTTCCAGGAAAGTATTTACCGTGTAAATCGAGGTATGAGTGTAGTTAACTTCTTTCTAACGAACATCGTCTTATAATCGAATTTTTACAAGTTTTTCACTTTGTGTAAATCATCGATAGCCTAAATACATTTGGTACTAACATAAAAATATGATAGATCTAAATATCAATTAGATTGTAATTCATTATCGATAATTTCTACTTCGATTAATCGTTTTACAAATGATGTACAATAATTTACTTATTATTAAAGACAAAAAATCATTTCAACAGTAAATTGCAAATAGACTAATAACAGTCAGCTGAAATGAATAAAAATGCAGTATACAAATGCTGTACTGTATTTTAATTTGAAAATAGTTGCTTAAAATATCAAGTTTACACTTACAGTAGTTAACATACAACGTATTTGTTTCGATCATGCTTACAAAAAGAAATTTTTCTTTGCATTTTTAATCAGCATATATTTACTGTTCTTAATTATTCACATTTATACACTAAAACTTATACAAACAACAACAACAATAATAATAATAATAATAATAAAGTTATTTTTTGGCATTTTTTAATTTGTTAATCTTTGTTGTTCAGTTGAATAATGCTGTTATTGACTTGTCTCTAGCTGTTTGTACGAGACATGTTCTTGTGCATTAATAGTTCATCAAGTATTTTCTTATAAGATCTAAATCGGTAAATAAACTTTTTTGGACGTTTGAAGAATACTTGCATATTTAAAAAAAATTATTAAAGAAATATTGGTAATTATTCTATGTTGTACCAATATAATGATTCAAAGTTAAAATTTATGAGAGCAATTAAATTTATAAATTAAATTTTTCCTCTAATAATAACAAAAATCTCATAAAAATCCTCGTCGTTTATGGAAACATTTATATACATTTATCGTTGTAAAAACTACAAAAAATTAACAATTATAATTATTCAATGACACAGTCCAAAATTACAAGTCCAAATTTGTTTCTAATATTTCACCCATAAATTCGGATTTTTTGGCAAACGGAAAATTTGATTTTTAAAAGAAATGACTTTAGCATATTCGTTGTTCTTTAAAGCATAAATAAAGATCCTGATGGTAGTCCTTTTATACATTATCAAAAAATTATATCCGGTGTAATTGATCATCATCTTTTTAAACTTATGGAGAGATATTGTCCAAATCCTGGTTTATTCGTTTCTTAATCTATTCTAAAAAATAAATAAATAAAAATTTAATTTAGCTTCGTCTTATAGATCACTTAACATTTCTTGAAAAATTAATTGAGATATGTCGAATTTAATATCAAAAATGGAAGACAATTTAAGAATCTAACAAAGTTAATCATTCGCATCCTAATTGAATTAAAAATATATAATTAATACACTGCACAATTTAAACCTACAAGTTAGTTCGAATATATTAAAAAATCCGATTAGTTTGATGATGTAATTTTCCATCCCGAATTTTTTATTTATTTCGGTTATTTTTATAACACAGTAAAGGAATACTTACAATTAACTGCTATTACTCTCTACTAATACTAATACTTAAGATTCGAATGTTTAACCTGAAGAGGGTAGTAAATAAGAAAACGTTTTGCCGGACTAGAAACGAACTAGAAAAAGGCTAAATTATGCGAAATAATCGCATAATTTAGCCTGTACCGTTTTTTAAAGAAACTGACTCATCACACTCCAGTCTTTGATCTGTTTTCATTAGCTTTTTTAATGTTGAATAAAAAAGTTTTACAATGATACTCAACTGCAAAAAGTGCTGTTTTTTAAGTAATAGTATCAGTAAAGCAATTTACATTCCTTTACTGATACCATTACCAGTAATATGTTTAGAATATTGAATGTTTAGAATGTTTTATAAAAATAAATTATTCTGATCCTTTTCGCAGTGAGAGAATTATTCATATTATCCTGTTTATAAATCCTTCTTTATAGTATTTATTAAGTGCATGTATATTTATATGAATTTTTGTTCTGATCAATGATTTCAAGTATATTATAATTTTTCTAATTAATGAAAGGATATAATTTATTTTAACTGCAATACTTTTTAGTAAATCCTGTTCTATTAATACAGTATTAGAAACATTTACATAAAGTAACATATGATTAAAATGTTAAGTTTAGTTTTTGTTTATTTTCAGGTGAGAAGGTTAATAAAACACATCCAATCGAAAAAACTGTGGTTCAATTGAAGTTGCATAGTAATCCTATCAACTTGTGGGAAAATAAATATAAAGGAAAACAGTTATATTTCTGCTTAAATACAATAGATTTATCTTTAAGTACCACTAATCTTGTAAGTAAAGATAGTAATATATTGTGTTTTTAATAGAATAAATTTATATCTACAGTATTTAAAGTATATAGTGTAAGTTTGAATACAGTATGTATATTTATATAAAATATAATATAAGGACTTTCAGAGAAAATGCAAGGCTTGGGGCAACTAATATTTTTGAAGCCCTTCAAAAAAAAAGACAAATTTGACAAATATACAATGGTAAGTGTTAAGGCCGCCACACACGGAGCGACTTGTCAGATCGGTCGCCAAATTTCAGGTTCGTCAGACCGATTGTATGTTCCCACACAGTGCGATTTGTTGTCATATCGGTTTCAACGACGGATCGTCTCCGATCTGTCATGGTCTGACGATCCGCATACACGGTGCGATATATCCTCAGATCCGTCGTCAAACAGCCGAATCGTCAGACCGATTGTAGGACTCCACACACGGAACGATTTTTCGCCAGATCCGTCATCAAGCAATCACTACAGTGTATGTGTTGTGATCATGGAGTGCGAGATACTGTCGTATGCAGCTTTGGCTTTGCTACTTTATATATAAAGAAAAAAAATAGAAAGAAAAGAAAAGTATGGAGTAAAGATTGGCTGTTGAAAGGAAAACTTTTTTCGCATATTAATTTGATGAACGAATTAAGATTTCACCCAAAAAATTGGCATAATTATTTGAGAATGTCCGAAAATACTTATTTTGAACTATTGAAAGAGTTATCTCCAGAAATTTTGAAAACCGATACGATTTTGAGAGAATCTATAAGTGCTCACGAACGTTTGACAGCAGACTTCGGTTTTTAGCTACAGAAAGAAGTTATGAAGACAAAATATTCTACAGTGATTTCTCCACAGGCATTAGGAAAAATAATCATCAAGCAATCACTACAGTGTATGTGTTGTGATCATGGAGTGCGAGATACTGTCGTATGCAGCTTTGGCTTTGCTACTTTATTAGTGCATATTATTATAATATATGACAATAGTTGACAATGCTGATTTGAATAAATTAAATGTATTATTAAAACCATCAAAAGAACCAGATCTATTGAAAATGATTATCTATTTTGTATATCAAAATATCCTACAGATTTTCAGAAATCTGCTGCTTATACTTAGTATAATACTAAAAAATCAACACAAATTATCAGCAAAGTATAATATTAAACTTTATTAGCTATACATTCGCTGAAGTTTTCAGCTTGTAAGACATCTTCAGCATGTTCCAAAATCAAATTCTTTTGAAGAAACACGTTAGGAATACAATGTATCCATGACAACAGCATACGTGTTTGAGTTAGATTAAAAAGTTGTTTCATATAAAAATTTTGAGCAATGTAAGGATTATAAAAATATAAAAAACATAAAAATATATACAAATAACTAAATGATTACATATAAATTAAATAAACTTAGGATAATAAATAGCATAAATAATAATATTTTATGTACAGTTTTTGAAAGTACAGTAACAAGTTATATCTCCTGCGATCGTGGTGGTTTCAAGTCTACTTGCTGCGGTGTGGTTTCTGTTGTACTTTGTCTATTACATATCTCCATGACTGCGGGGGTTCCTATGCCATTCGGTCATTCAATAGTTTCTCATATCTGCTCCTTCTTAATATCTCTATTGTTTCTGCAATTACAGGTTGCGTTTTTGCCTGATTGGTTTTACTACCTTTGCCTCTTCCCACTTTATGATCAGATCCTTGAGTATCCCCTTAATTATTATTATTGTTTGGTAGCAGTAGAATTTGTAGTAGTAATGTATAAGTGTTTATACGACGTCTGTTATGACATCGTTTTTAGTTGTTTAGTTTTGTAGGGGATATCTTCTCTCCGTTCTGTATATTCATTGCAACTGAAGTTGACCTACTGATAAGGTCGAAAACATGTCTGTTAACCTGTTGACGTCCGTGCCGTTACAGTTTCAGCCAATCGTTACTGTCCGGCAAGTTTTTGTAATTAAGCCTAATTAGGCTTAATTACAAAAACTTGCCGGACAGTAACGATTGGCTGAAACTGTAACGGCACGGACGTCAACAGGTTAACAGACATGTTTTCGACCTTATCAGTAGGTCAACTTCAGTTGCAATGAATATACAGAACGGAGAGAAGATATCCCCTACAAAACTAAACAACTAAAAACGATGTCATAACAGACGTCGTATAAACACTTATACATTACTACTACAAATTCTACTGCTACCAAACAATAATAATAATTAAGGGGATACTCAAGGATCTGATCATAAAGTGGGAAGAGGCAAAGGTAGTAAAACCAATCAGGCAAAAACGCAACCTGTAATTGCAGAAACAATAGAGATATTAAGAAGGAGCAGATATGAGAAACTATTGAATGACCGAATGGCATAGGAACCCCCGCAGTCATGGAGATATGTAATAGACAAAGTACAACAGAAACCACACCGCAGCAAGTAGACTTGAAACCACCACGATCGCAGGAGATATAACTTGTTACTGTACTTTCAAAAACTGTACATAAAATATTATTATTTATGCTATTTATTATCCTAAGTTTATTTAATTTTATATGTAATCATTTAGTTATTTGTATATATTTTTATGTTTTTTATATTTTTATAATCCTTACATTGCTCAAAATTTTTATATGAAACAACTTTTTAATCTAACTCAAACACGTATGCTGTTGTCATGGATACATTGTATTCCTAACGTGTTTCTTCAAAAGAATTTGATTTTGGAACATGCTGAAGATGTCTTACAAGCTGAAAACTTCAGCGAATGTATAGCTAATAAAGTTTAATATTATACTTTGCTGATAATTTGTGTTGATTTTTTAGTATTATACTAAGTATAAGCAGCAGATTTCTGAAAATCTGTAGGATATTTTGATATACAAAATAGATAATCATTTTCAATAGATCTGGTTCTTTTGATGGTTTTAATAATACATTTAATTTATTCAAATCAGCATTGTCAACTATTGTCATATATTATAATAATATGCACTATTATATATATTGATATATTATTAAAAATAATAATAATAATAAAATCAACGGAGGTTAAGTTGTTAATAAAGTATTTATCCTGTTTAGAGCTTTGTTTTTTGTGTGCATTTTTGTGAGTGTAACAGGATGGTTTTAAAGTTCACAATAAATGGTCTTCAGTTTCATTCATTGCATTACTTAATACCATTTTAAGACTTTATGAAATTTCAGTACAGGTGTCCCTCGCTTTACGCGATTAATTGGTTTTATGAAATAATCGTGTAAGGTGAGTTGAATTTAGCATGGGTGAGATAGGGATAGGGATTTCTTCAGAAGGATTAAAAAAAAAAAAATGAAAACTTTATACCTGTGAGCAAAAAGAAATTTTAATCAATGAATTATTTAAACTTATAAACAAAGCACACACATTTTAATGAATGAATGGTTGGATGAATGAATTTAATTAATGCAATGTCATTAACACCTAAACATTACATACATCTGACAATCTTCAATCCAATGATGAATGGACTGAGTCTGGTGAGTCTGGATCATCACCCACTCTCTTGAAGTCCCTGGGACGATAAGCTGATGATATTCTTCAACTTTTTTAATGAAACAGTCAAGATTCAACTGATGGACAGCATTCTTCCTCTCTCTAAATAGTTCTTTGTAGCAAGCCAAAGAATTCGGAATTTCTCTCGCAATTTAGGCGCTTCTAGTGTCATTAGGATAATTTTTTTCGATTATTCTGATGGCACTGTCAGTGTGTTTAAAAAATTCAATCATTTGTTTTGTTGAGAGTTGTTTGATGGGCTCTGCAACAAAGGGCTCCTGATTTCTGGAAATGGAAAAACATCATTCATGTTGTTTTCCAGAATCCCTTCATTAGTGATCTCTGAGTGGGAATCAAACAATTCATCCACATTTATCTCATCTATGAGAGACAATTTTTAAACAAAAATTTTTTTAATATATAAAATTAATTTATTTTTTAAAATCAATTTATAGTGAAAGCGCATAAAGTAAGATTACATATAACGAGGGATACCTGTATTAACATTATGATATGTTATATTGTCACTTTCATCATCTAAGATGCAACACAATTTTTAAAGGTAATATGTAAGGAAAAAAGTGTTTTATAAATAGACAAATATGATTATTTGAATGGTTGGCTAAATTTTCTTTTTTTCTCCTATTGTGTATAATTATACATTAGTGATACAGTGAAATCCCGCTCGTGCATTCCCGTATCGTACGACTTTCCCGCTTTAAACGTCTATTTTCGGAAGTCTGAGCATTTTCCTATACATGCAATGTAAAACTTTCCCTCTTCCTACGTTTTAATTATATAACTTTTTTATTATGACGTCATCAGAGTTCCCGTTTCGTGCGTTTTCCCGGCTCGTTCGACTTTTCGGGCCGGTCCCTGAAAAGTTTCAAAATCGGGGTTTCACTGTATATGATTTTCTTTGGGATTACTATAGATGATAAGGTTAAGAATTTTACAAATTTTGAAAAAAATATTGAAAATTAAATTATGAAGTGTCAAAATATTAAAAAATTTTCTGAAATATATAAAAATGCCTGATGAAAATTCTAGAGACTGTGATTTTTAGATAAATTTAAGAAAAAATAATTGGTTATTAAATATAGATTATTCACAAATAGCATAAATTATATAATTATTGTAATTTAATTAATTTAGAATCTTGACACAAAGTTGTTTTGGGATATGTTTTTTTATTTCATTAAATATACTTCTAAAAAACCAATATCAATTATTCTTTTTTCGGTAAATTTAATTATTTCACTTTATTATATCTATGCTTAATTAATTTAAATGTAGTATTCTATAATAGATGTCTTTTTTTAGTATATAAAGTAACACTATAGTAGACTGATTTGAATATATGAATCTGAAAATATTGACTCATATTTTACTTAATATTAGATGTACCATTGGTTGCAAAAAGTTTTTCACTTTTCCGGAAGGAGTTCATCTTCCTTTCAATTCACAGATTCATCATGGATTAATTGGAACAGGATTTGGCTATCTACGATGCAATGATAGACGCTTCCATATTGTTATAAGTTGTGTAAATGGGGATGGTAGGGATTAAGGAGTGATGGAATTAATCAGATAAAAAAAAAAAACAAATTTTAGAAAAATAGTTATAAATATTAATGTAATAAGTTCATACAGAATAATTATAAGTATTACTTGAAGTATAAGTGATAATTTTAAGATCGTCTGCGTGTAATAAATGTTATTGTTGTCATCTGCATTTTTGTTTTCTGCAGAGTATTTAATTAGAGGAAACGATGCCTCATCCTATGTCTTAAAGATGTTAGAAAAATAATCATTCGTCATGGGCAACCAGGCACAAGTATTTTAATTAATGATATTGTAAGTATCATCAAAGTGTCAAGCAGAATGGTGTTGAATATTATCAAACAGTATCATAAAAGAGGGGCTGAACCTTCTTGTAAATCATCTGAAAGACCTCGAATAACTTGTCAGGATGAGGCTTATCTAACAGAAAAGTTTGAGGAAAGCCATTTTAAATTGGCAGAAATTCTACGTTCAGACTTAGCATTATCAGTTTCGATATACACTATGAGAAGACGATAAGTATGCATTTAGGGTATTTTCTAATCCAAACTAGAGATTTTCATAGCAAATAAAGTGAAAAAGTTCTGAGATCAGTGTTTCTTTGTTCACTTCATCCAGTCTGTTTCAGCAAACAAACTTTTAAAACATTATTTTAAAGCATTTTAAATTTTGTTTAAAAAGTAGCTTTTGTGAGAGACTGCTTTTAATTTTAAAAATAATTTATAAAATTTAAACAAGTATTAAAAATTCAGTTTTACGTGTTATGCATTCAGTTTTACACTAATAATTTGTCTCCGAACGCATAGACACTCTGCGTATTTATTATTGTAATAAATCTTAGACTTTAAGTTTAAAATTAAAAAAAAAGATGATGTGGAAACTATTTAATGAACACATTAAAACAATTGTGCCAAAAACTGTTTAGTTACAACTTTAACACTTCTCTGTCAATAAAACCAACAGTTAAAGCTTTATTTTTCACCCATTCGTTAGATAAAACATCAATGTTTATCCTTAAAAAATCCTAACTTTTGTTATTTTATAAAAGAAAATTGTTATAATTGCAATTATTAAAAAAATATATTATCTTCAAATGTTCAACATTTATTCCATACTATTCACAATAAAACTATAAAACCATTTTTTAATAATATAATGTATAAACTTCAGTTTTCTTTGCTTAACTATGCTGGTTTTTCCCACCTCATCCAGCTACTGCAGTTCCCCTTGCAAATGGAAGAGTTCATTTTTTTTCTATATGTTCAGTTAGCTTTCCTGCAAGTATAATCGATCATAATTTCCACTCATGCAGCTCTTGTGAAATAGGTGAAAACCTTTCTGCAACAGATTGTACCAGTTTCATTTGCCAAAGTTAAGATACAAATAATTTTAAAAATATTAGTATTGTTGGCTAATTAGAGATAATTTTAAAAAATTTCATCGTATAACTTTAAATCGGATTTTATTAAATCTGTTTTTCAGGTTATTGGAGCAAAAATAGTCACTAATACCCGAGCTTTAGGAACTCGTTGTTATGGATTTGTTACAATGTCCAGTAGTGAAGAAGCTGCAAAATGTATACAGCATTTGCATCGAACAGAATTGCATGGAAAGATGATATCTGTAGAAAGAGTAAGAATTTTTTTCTTTTATTTATTTAATTTTTATTAACATAGCATTGACTACTTTTAAATAGAGATGTGCGGACTGTTTAAAAATTGAATTGAGTTTAAAAATGAAATTCAATTCTGGATTTCAAAATAAAATATGACTTAACTCAAAAATTTCAAATTGAAGTACAATTATATTTGCTAGATTACATGGATTATACCAGGGCTGCCAACCTTTTTGACTGTGAGCTGCTTTTTTCACCAGAGCAATATAGCAATCTACTGATATCCATGGAATAAAAATACAAAATAGCAATGTCATCTATATAATTCAAAATTTAATAAGTACAATAAACAATTCTTCAAAACATGAAAATATGAAAATAAATATGAATACATGGATACATAAACAAAAATTTTAATGCGATATTTGGCATTGTGCAACTGATTCAAAATTTGGATTATATGATGAAAAAAATAATCTTAATATTTTTATCAGCATATTTTGTTGTGAATATAAGTTTGATTTTAAATTTATAATTTTTGTTTGTCGTATTTCGGAGTCTTTTGGATATTAATTTTTCATAATTGGAGAGCATTGTTTGAAAATGCCTTTCCATATTTCCGTTTTTTGGAATAGCAACAACTGAATTACATATTAGACAAGAGCATTTGGTATTAACCATGGAAAAAAGAAATCATGTTCATATTCATCATGGCAATGATAAATTTTAATTTTCTTTTCTAGTTCATAATTATGACTAAAAAAGAAAAAAAATGTTAACAATTGAAGAAGTTCTTATGCAATAAAAGCACTATATAGCAGTGGAGAATAATTCACATCAAATTTATTTAGTTAAGAATGAACATTTTCGGCCTACATGGCGGCCATCATCAGGTTCACAAACTTAAGCTCGTACTGAGTTTTAGAACATTAAACATTCGAATTGAAAATGCCTTTCCATATTTCCGTTTTTTGGAATAGCAACAACTGAATTACATATTAGACAAGAGCATTTGGTATTAACCATGGAAAAAAGAAATCATGTTCATATTCATCATGGCAATGATAAATTTTAATTTTCTTTTCTAGTTCATAATTATGACTAAAAAAGAAAAAAAATGTTAACAATTGAAGAAGTTCTTATGCAATAAAAGCACTATATAGCAGTGGAGAATAATTCACATCAAATTTATTTAGTTAAGAATGAACATTTTCGGCCTACATGGCGGCCATCATCAGGTTCACAAACTTAAGCTCGTACTGAGTTTTAGAACATTAAACATTCGAAAGAATACTCTAAATTCTAAAAATTTAAATACATTCTATAAATATAATATCTTAATGTAATAATAATAAGCATAAAATAAAATAACTACAACTTAGGTTGTTATGGTTACATACATGGTTATATGTTTATTGCTTATTACATAATTAAATATTTTAACATTAAATATTAAAACTTTGAATTAAAAACCATTGTTATTTAATCTAAGTTTCACTTCCTGTATAGTCTACTGTTGAAAACGATGGTCATATTGTCCTATACTAACATTTCAGTATAGCGTACTCATTGTACAGAAAATTAATTTTTCACTTTTATTACAGATTTTGACAGAGGAAAACTGTCGCTTTAATGTACAGAATGAAATTGGTCATAAATATAATTCTGATGAATTTATTGTTTTTCAAACATATATATTATATCCAAAAATAATTGTAAGATATTTAAATTTTCTCTTTATTAGCAATTTATATGATGATTAAAATTCTAATCTATTGTATAATTTATGATTAATATATCAATTCTGTTTCTCTGAAAAATCATAATTTCAGATGAGATAGATTGTAATTTATCAATGACAATAACACGTTGTGAATTATACAAATGTTTTTGTATGCTGTATATATGTATAAATTTGTATCTTGGCATATTTTAAAATTGAGAGAGAGAGAATTTTTATGTTTGTTTTTGTTTGCAATATTTGGCAGAATGCCTGTCTCCTTTGCATTGGGTGCATTTACGGCCGTATTCACATTGACGAAATAATTCTCAGACCAAGCTCACTTCTATTTTTCGTATTTGCCGCAACAAATTTCGTGAATTAATCTTCAACTACCAGAGGTACTCGCTTTTATCGGTGAGGGGTTAAATAACTTCTCGCAGATGGAGATTAATTCACGGAATTTGTTATGGCGAGTATGAAAAATAGGAGTGATCTTGGTCTGAGAATTAATTCGTCATTGAGAATACGCCGTTATTGTCCTGTTCTTGGTGATCCTGCAATTTAAAGACAATAATAGGAAGAGATGACTATAGTTTTTTAAATTTGAATACTTTGTCACAATTTTCTTTTGTATTCAAATTTGACAAATTATATATAATTTAAATGAAAGCAGAATGAGAAATTAGTGTTGCATGAATTTATATTGTAAACCAGTGGCGGCTCATGGTTGAGTTTTGTGGGAGGGCTGAAAAAAGTTATAATAAAATACGTAGCTAAAATACGTAGTGCGGACTGCAATGTTTGTAGCCCACGATATACATATCACAAAAACATACATCATGGGGTTACTCCACCTGCAATTCGGTCTGCAACCCCACCTGCTCAATACACTGACTATGCAGTGTGACTCGGTCTGCACTTTGCAGCCCTGATGAGTACGCAATCGCACTGACTCATACAATACACATACTGCTGTTCAGTACATTGACTATGCGGTGTGACTCGGTCTGCACTGACTGCAGCGTCGCATTGACTCATACAATACACACATACAGAGCGCCTATCGAGGTACCTAGTATATACAATTCAAAAATAAATATACTACGAACGGAAAAATATGTTTTTGTAAAATAATCGTATAGTAATGTAAATAGCTATAATAAATTAAAAATGTTTTCATTTTGGTGGGAGGGCTGCAGGGCTGAAGCCCTTATGGGCGAGCCGCCACTGTTGTAAACGCAACTAATGAGTCGTCAGTATTTTAATTAATTTCATATTATTAAAATCAGGTCCCTGTGACATTTGAATTTACCTACATGAGAATAATCAAAAATATTTAATAACAAATATTAATTGAACCTAACTAGAAGATTTTTTAATCCAAAGATTTTTAATTCAGCCAAATTCTACTTCTACTGAATTATTTTAGAATTAATCCAATAAATGGTGGCACCTTAGCGTAATTTAATTATTAAATAATCATTAATATGGCAGTTTAATTCTAAAATAATTCACTAGGGGTAGAATTTGACTGGATTAGGAATATTTGGATATCCAATAACTTTATCGGAACTTATCAGATAATTTTGACTCTATTCGAATTATAAATATTAGTGAAAGATTGTAATTGTTTATAACTTAAAAAGATTAAATTTGATTTAATAAATCGTGATTTAATACCGTTTATAAGTTTTACTAAATTGAAATTTTTATTTATAAGTATTTGATCTGTATTAAATACTGTTTTATTTGAATATACATTTTTTATGAACAGATATTATGATAAGATCACATGAATGTGCTGATATAAAGTTGGTTCCATTGATTTCGTTTTGAGTCTGGGGTCTAATTGTGAAAGTGCAAACAAAAATTTTATAATAAACATAAAAATAAGATGTAAATAGTAATATTAAAATACAATTTTAGGCCTATTTCAACCTTAAAGTATTTTAAGCAGTCTAGTCTGTAACGGGTATTAGTCTATTTAGGTAAATGTTAAATTAATATAGCATTTTGTTGACTTAATATAATAAAACTGTAAAACTTTAATACTTATATCCAATATTTTGATGATTTAAAACATGCAAATTTATCTATGCATAGCGTAAATTGCAAAGATAATTATATTTTTATACACTTCACTCATTTTGTCACCCAATACATTATACTCTACAATCTATCTAAATCAGTGGTGCCCAGAGTGCGGGCCGCATTTGGCCCGCGATGTCAGATCATCAGCCATCTTGAATTCATAGAGGTAATTTACATTTTTACAAAAAATAAATAAATTTTATCATATAATTAAAAAATACATATATAAGTGCTTCCAAATATGTTTTAATTATTTAGAAGCACATATATATGTGAAAAAACTTTTTCAATCATGAATATTAATAAGTCCAAATTGAGATTAAAATTAACTGATGAACTTTTACAAGCGATGTTAAGATACATTCAACCAGATTTAGAGCAAGACTCAATATTATTGAAAAGAGCAACAACTGCACAAGTTACAAACTTCAGATTGATGAATTTATTATTATTTTATTTTTTTTTATTTGAAATTATTTAGTTATTTTTTAATCATTTTGAAATGTGTTATTTTAAACATTTTATAATAATAAGTAATTATTGTCATAAATAAAGAATGATTATGCTGTAAAATTAGTATACATCTTTCCCTTGTATCCAACTTTTATTGATTTAAACATATTTTTCCATAACACTTTGTTTTTTGTTTGGCCTGCAAAATATTTTAGAATTTACAATTTGGGCCCACCTAGGGAAAACTTTGGGAACTCCTGATCTAAATGATTGCTTACTAATTATGACGTCATGATAACATTTAAACTCTATAAACATATTTTGTATCTAAAATGGTGATGACTATAGTCAGATTCATCTTAGTCAAGTTAATTATCAAAAATCAAGGTACTTGAAAAACAAGTAACTTAAAACTTGTCTTCAAGCTTCTGTTTCTTGTTCATATATGATCAAGTCATTGAAGCAATGTTGTCAACTGAAATAATACAGGAATTGCTTTAACCACAATCCTGATTTTCTTTTTGGTGCTCTCTATGCTTATTTTGACACTGACAAAGATGATTTACTTTGATAATTTTAGCAATTCTCAAAAATCAATTAAATTTTAAGTATGTAAATTTAGACCAAAAAATTATGTGTAAATGTGTAAAATTTAGACCAAAAAATTGTGTGAAAAAACAATCAATAGACAATCATTATCAATCAACAATAAGTCAGTCAATAATCATTATTGAAATGCAATAGTATAGTTCTATCCATAATTTTTTTTTAAATAAAAATAAAAAAAAACTTTTACAATAACATACTGGTGACTTGATAATTTTAGCAATTCTCAAAAATCAATTAAATTTTAAGTATGTAAATTTAGACCAAAAAATTATGTGTAAATGTGTAAAATTTAGACCAAAAAATTGTGTGAAAAAACAATCAATAGACAATCATTATCAATCAACAATAAGTCAGTCAATAATCATTATTGAAATGCAATAGTATAGTTCTATCCATAATTTTTTTTTAAATAAAAATAAAAAAAAAAACTTTTACAATAATAATTTTTAATCAATCAGAAATAATAATGCTACTTCAGAGGCAGATTGATATTAGAAAAAGTATTTAATAACCTTTTTTTTTTTAATCTATAATAGAGCACGATGGAATTTTTACATTGGACTAATAATTAAAATTTAAATATAAAATATGTTTTTAATAAATAATTATTAGACTAATGGAACAAATTATATTTTGTATTCATTTCAGAAAAAATTTAAATCCAAAAAATTTTTGTGTATTATCCCCAATCAAGCTGACTAATATCAGCTCAGTTTGAAATATCAAAGTAAACTAGTAAACTAGTAAACTACTAGTAAACTGGTAAGTAAACTAGTAAACTACTAGTAAACTAGTTCATAATATTCAAATTGTCTTTCAAGGCAAGTAAAACATAGAACAAGTGTAATTTGAAAGTAAAAAAAAAAATCACTTTTCCATTTCATTACCAATCATTTTACTTGAATTCATGTAAAATAAGACTTTTTAAATTAAAACAACTTGTTCACCAAGCAACTTTTTATTTTCAGTCTTTTCAAATTGCTTGGCACAAGCAACTTAATTATAAGTAACTTGACTAATATGAAACTATAGTCTGTTCCACTTTGGGATGGCAGTGATGTCAAGAGTGAAGTGGTTATTATTTAATAAATAATAATAAAGTTTTAAAGTCTCACTGCAATCATAATTCGTATTTTTAACCTCAATATAATAAAAAGTTTTGTAATCGAGAATATTTGTATTCAAGATTATTCTAAAAATATACATAGAGTAATGTGAGAGGAAATATTCTTCATAGTCAAGTGAAGCAGATTATACTTAATGTTTACGGCAGATTGGCAGAACAGAATTTGGATAAATTACAATTTATATTGTAGATTTGGTGGCAGAATTGATGGCATCTTGGTAAGGACTGTTTACAGCAACAGGAATGAAGGTACAATATCGACACAAAATAAGTCTTTGAAATGAAAAGTCATGAAAGATCGTTTAAGTACTGTAGATATGATGATTTTATTAAATTTGCCATTTGCATGAAAGCACACCACTATTTTTTCTGTGATGAATGTCCCACCATAAGTCATCTACTGATAGACATATAAATGCTGACAGTGTCTTATCTAAGACATTATCAAGAACAACATCTTACTGCTTACTCTACCACCACCTATTTTCATACGAAGAGTGTCAACTTAATTTTATGGTAATTGAAAATTTGCCGTAAACATTACGTATAATCCTAGTTGACCAAAATGGCTCTTTTGATAAGGAATTAGCCAAATGGTGTTAGATATTATTACTCTGTTAATTTTTTGACAGTTCACTGCAGTGCTGAGATAATTAAAACAATTGCTAAGTATTAATAAAAATAAAGCTATTTAAAAGTAACATAATTGCATTTCTATTTAACTTTTAACACAAGTGCATGAAAATTATTATTTAAATAAATAATAATAAATGGAAAAATGCTAATAAAATTTTTTATGAAAAATTTTTATAACAATATCAGGAACATGATGATGATTCAGATTTATCAGCTAATTAGTGAAAACTTTTTAATTCAATTGTTTATTCACAAAAAAGTGGATAAATTATTGAAAATGTGCAATTTTTACTTTGATATCTAATGGTAGAAAGATATATTATTGTGTGCTATGCCACCAGACAATGTCATTTCATGACATCACTGCCATCTCAAAGTGGAACAGACTATAATTTATTTGATCTATTGCTTATCATAATTTTTGACCTAGTTTTTGGTCTCATGTTATATTCAAATATTGAAAAGAAATTATTGGAATTTTCAATTTTTTTTTCTTTTTAATTTATGAAGTATTCTGGAGTTATTGAATATATATTAATTTTTTAATATGAAGTTTAATTAATAATAAATAAAATAAATTATTAACTCTATGAAATTTTCAATACTTTTTGTAATTTATTAATTTTCATCAAAGTTTAAAATTTTTGAACACACCCTAACAGTATTCATTCTGTTAATGGGAGATGGTATATTTACATCAAGTTTTGGTTTCTACTAAAAATGAATTTTTTAAAATTTTTAGCATCAAAAAATACAGTAAATGATATTAAAAATACACTGTTCTCATTACCAGAAATGAATTTTTTAAAAATTTTTTTAGCATCAAAAAATACAGTAAATGATATTAAAAATACACTGTTCTCATTACCAGAATGATGTATTCAAATAACTACTGGTAAATACTAATTATTTTTATTAATTAATTTTAAAATGTCTATTTGAATGTTTATTCATTGATATTCTTTGGGAATATTTTACATTTATTTTTACTTATTTTGTGAATGTGTCTTATACTTATGTAGTAAGATTTATTATTAAATCTTACTACATTGTATAATAATCTATAAATTTATAAAATATTTCTTAGATTTTATTTCAATTATTAAAATTTTTCTGTTCAGGATACTAGGTATCAACTTTTTATGTTACGGCCTACTCAACGAGCATCCTGGATTGGTTTTGCAATGGCATATCATTTACTAAAAGACTATGATATGGCTCTTAAAATATTAGAAGAATTTCGAAAAACTCAAACAGTAAGATTATTATTTTGGAATTAATTTTTAATTACAATAAATCTTATATCTTTTTTAATTTTGAAATTAATCATTTATTATTTCCTATCAATAATCAGTATCATAAAATTGCAGTTTTATTATCTGACTGACATTTTATATTTGATTTTTAATGTACTTTTCAAAGGGGTTTGGTAAGATTTCTAACATCACTAAAGTGTCTGATTGTATAATTATTGTATAATTTCATCCCACTTCTTATATCGAGTAAATAAATTCAGCACAATTTTAAAAGTGGAAAAACAGTATATTTTTAGTAAACACGTAGATCTTTCAGCTTTATTAAACAACAGTATATTTTACTAAACTTGTAGATCTTTCAGCTTTATTAAGCCATCTTCAGCAAGCCATATATAAACGCATAAGAATTCAAATGTAAAACTTCAAATTGTGCTGAATTTATTTACTCATGTCTGATTGTTTATCCCTACTAATAACTTTTGAATTAAATCATAAATTTTATTAGATTCAGTATGAATGCTTTTCTATTAAATGTGATTTCATTGCTAATTTTAAATTTTATCTTAAATTTAAATTAATTTTAAATTTAAGATACACTCACTTAAAAGTGGTGAACATTCAAATTTTTGAGGTACTCTTAATATAATTTAAATAAATAAGGAATTTTTATGAAATTTAACAGGATTGACAAGTCATATGAGTTGACTTTTATGATGCATCAGTTAACTCTGTTGATTTAGTCATTTAAAAATGGTGGGAATTCAAACTTTTACATATCTCCTTAATAATTTTTAAACTATCTGATGATGTTTTTAAAATTCAATATACTTATCAGATCATTAAATTTGATATAAAAAACAAAATCTTATTCAATTTTAATGACCAAAGATTAATTAACTTTGATCTTCAGCCATTTAAAAATTAAAACATTTTCAGATTGACAACAAACAAACAAAATCTTGATTATTTGATTTTTATTTTTTCAATATTCTACTTATAACATTCAAGATTTTTTGTGGCAGTAATTTTTATTAGCCTATTGATGGCTAATCATGCTGTATGATGATTAAGTTATCTGTAGCCAACACTATCAATGTGATATATATGGCAGACAAACCACAGAAAATTAAAATTGCAATCTGGTCCAACCTAATCATGTTATTGCCACTGTGTTTAGTATTTTCAATAAGGAACATAAGTAATCTATGATGATGATTCCTAAAAGTTTTATGACCAAAATTTTTAGTTTTATGCAAATATTTTTGATTAAATATTTTTTGTAAAATTAGCTTTTCCTCCCTTTCATTCTGTATATTCTAGACTACTGTATTCATATTGTTCCAATTATATCTAAACTAAGAAGTCAAATTTCTGATATTTTTCACAAAAATTAATTTTTTATAGAATGAACTATAAAATGTTTAAAATTAAAAAATATCTATAGATAACATAAAAACATTTATTTATTCAATTAAAATAGACAATACTATTTATTAATCATTGATGTTTTTAATTTATTTTCATTGTTGTTATTAATTGCTTTACTGCAATAACTTCACTTGCTTCCTGGGAATTTGCAGTCAAGCTTACTTTGCCCTGAAGTATGTTGTATTGCCTGTAGTGAAACAATAACTATCTGAAGTTCATTTAGAGCAAAGTTAAAGATGTTATAGCTGTTTATGTATGACAGGAAGAGATATTTTTATATGTTAGGTGCTTTTAATGTAAATTCTAAAATTTGAAAATTTTTTCAAAAAATTTAAATAAAAATTATTTAAATGTAGGAAAACAAATTCAATAAATATAAATTATTAATTATAAAGACAGTATTTTGATAAATTTATAACAATTAATCAAACAATTAACTAATTATATAACAATTAATCAAAATTTGCAAAATACTTTATTTTTATCATTTTTTTAAATATGGCCTAAATTTTTTTATTCCTGGCTTATTTTATTCACAATACTTGTCATTATTCAAAAATAATTATTATATTGGATGGCTAAATCACGAAATAAAAAAGTGTATTTTTGTTGCTCTCATATACTGAATGAATATATACTCTAATTGAAACTAACTAGGAGAATATCTAAAAATCAAATATCTAAAGCTAAATTAACACCTAGTGTAATAATTTTGAATTAAATTGCAATTTTTTTAATATTTTAAAATCAAGGCTACAGTGCCATCATTTATTGGATTAATAATTAACTAATAGTAAATTTAAATTTGGGGTAAGGTAGCACCATCCACTATTTAATAATTAAATTATACTTTTTAACTAATTTTTCCTGAAGTAAAAACCATTCCACTGCACAGAATCAAACTAGGAACTTTCAGATTAATATTTCAACATCTTACCAGTTAGACTATTGTAATATTGGACAGATTTCAATTTTAGAAAGTTTATGTAATGATTAATTTTAAAAACTTGATGGACTAGGCTGATACTAGTGCTCTGAGGCAGGCTATCTAAGTAGCCACATGTCCTCTTGGTGAATCTGGGCAGACAGACTTGGTTCAAGTCAGCTAATATACTAATTGAAATTAACCTAGGAGAATATCTATAAACTAAATATCTAAAGCCAAATTAACTTCTAGTGTAATAAATATGTATCATTATTAAATATTAGATAAGTAGAATATTTTAAAGGTGGGCTAAATCAGTGTTTCTCAAACTTATTTCTATGAACACCCACATAGCATATATAAAATTGACTAATGTCTCCACCTTAAATATTATTCAAATATGAAGAGGAAATATAAATAACGTAAAAATCAGTATTATTAATTATTATATAATTTTTATTACATATTTTTATTAAGATGGATAATTATTAATTCATCAAATACTAATATTAATAGAATAAGAATATATTAATAATAGAATAACAATTAAAAAAATGTATTTGTCATTAAAAATTTTAATTTGGAAAGAACATAGCCAATGAGAAGGATGCAGTTGATGCTGTGATATTAAATGGTCAAAATCATATATTATGATTTATGCAATTGTAAATTCCCACATTTCATGATATCCAAACAATTTCTTTGCTTCCTCAAGAGTTGACATATCGCACTAAAACCATGCTCTACTAATAGGAAATTGAAAATGTAATAATTAATTTCTTTGTTACTGCCCATAAAGAAGGCTGTCTGCAAGCTATTTTTTCTGCAATCAAAATTCTTGATAAGAATTTCTAAATTTTGGCTTCAGTTCCATATCAACTTATAGTTTAAACAATTCCTCTTCGATAAAATGTTCTGTAATATAATCATGATTTAAAAATGGATTTGTTATCTAATCAGGAACTTCTAAATCAAGTAAATCTTGTAATGCAACACTAGCAAACACAACAACTGAATCATTCAAGCTGTGTGCACTCACAACTTGCGATGCCTCCTACTGCCCACTTACTACTTAATGCCCCCTTTAATGACCCAGTCGTCCTCCAGAGGGCGATATTGCCCACTTTGAGAAACACTAGGCTCAAATACCTTAATATTGATTTAACCTATCTTTAGAATATTAATGGGTTTATAGAAAAAATTATCACTATATACTTTTTGTTTTATATCCTTTTTCTTTTAGCTTATTATTAACTCTAGCATCTATTATCAACCCATTTTCTTTTTAAGCTAAAATATATATTATTCAATATATAAATCTGATTTTTGAGAAATTGTATACACATTTATTATATTTGAATTTTAGTCAAGTAATGTATTTTATGAAACAGTTGATTAAATTTCAGAATATTTTTTATAGAAACGTGGATATGATTATGAACATAGTGAATTATTGCTCTATCAAAACACAGTATTACAAGAGGCTGGAAATTTAGAAGAAGCATTATTACATTTAGAGAAATATGAAGATCAAATTTGTGATAGGCTTACTGTTATGGAAACTAAAGGTATTTATAAAATTAACTTTATGAATAAACAGTGTAATATTAAAAAAATCTAGATATTTAATTAATTGAAGATAAAAGATCTATTACACATTGATGTATAAAATTTTCATATTTTGAATAAAAATATTTAAATAAGCTAATGGGATGGCTGATTTGAAATTTATTGACACAAAGCTTTTCTATATCAAATTATTTCAAATTTATGGTCCACAGAATTGCAAAAAACAAAACTATGTATTTTTAAGATTAATTATTAACATAGGTAGTGTTTTCGTTTACAATTTATTTCTTTTTGGATATACTTGACTTAGTCCAATTTTTTAAACACTATTTTTTGCAACTCTAATGATCTCCCATTAATTAAATTAACTTTATTTAAATTCTAAAAACATTCCTTTATTTAAAATTTAAAACTTTCCTTAAATTAAACTTTCTAAAACGACTATATTCGAATATGCATTTCGGCTGTGTCTTTTCCTTCTCAGCCCTCTTCAGTTCTAATAGCCATGCTATAAAACAATTTTATTTGTTGTTAACATTTTCATTTAAGACAATTAAACAATTATACAATATACAAAAGAAAATCTTACATACCAAAAAATATGCAGAATTAAAAATTATAACATACATTACAACAACAAATCTTCCACATTGACAATGTTTAGCATTCTATAATTTTTAGAAAATATTACCTTTAACTATAATTTTATTTTACTAGATTTTAAGTAATTTTTAGTCTATTTACCTCATTTTCTAATTTAAAACCGTTTTAATGACATTTTTTATAAAGTTCGTACTTGATTTTATTTCCTTCAGGAGACATCTGCATAATTTTATTATTCCATATTTAGTATTTTTAGTATTCTATTATTATCAAAAATCAAAACTAAAAATTTACTTCAAATATTCTTTTTTATCATTTATATTTTATTATTATATCAAGATATTATTTCAATTTATTTCAATAAAAATTTTTTTCTTGATTTTCATTTTTTCTAGAGATATCTATAATAATAAATTGATTTATTTAATTTATTTCTAATATTTTTAAATACTGTATTTAAACTAAACTTGAAAAATTACCTAAATATTTTTCCAACTTTAACCAAAAAATGACTGTTCTAGAACTTTCTACCAAGAATCCTCATTACGATCACTTTTTTATTTTAAACCAATGCTGCCCTCTAGGGAAAAATATTGCTCCACCATATATTCAGTATCCCTAAACCATTTTAATTATTTACTAATAAATTTTTATTTTTTGATTCTTCTTTTTTAATATAATAAAATTCATAAAAAATCTTTTTATTTGTTTTCTTTCTAGTTTTAATATTCGTATAAGATTATTGTTTATATTACATCTATTTTCAAGACAATGAATAGCTAAACCTGATTTTTCTTGATGTAATCTAATATACCTATTATGTTCATTCACACACAATTTTAATTCTCTTTTTGTTTCACCTATGTACACATGTGGGTCCATACACGTACATTCTACTCTATAGACTACATGATTGGCATTTAATATTGACTGTATTGTTCTACCTAAATAAAGTTTTAACAGTAAATTGTAATTTTGGTGCAATATTAATGTTTAAAGGCCTAAATATATTTTTTATTTCATAAAAGTTATTTTTATCATAAAAATTGAAAAAAATTTTTTCTTTTTATTTAACATTATTTTATTATTGCTTTTTAACTTGTTTTTTGTTTTATTACTTCTAATCTATAGACTACATGATCAGCACTTAGTATTGACTGTATTGTTCTACCTAAATAAATTAAAGTTTTTACAATAAATTGTAATTTTGGTGCAATATTAATGTTAAAAGGCCTAAATATATTTTTTATTTCATGAAAGCTATTTTTATCGTAGGGAATTGAAAAAAATATTTTGTTCTTTTTATTTAACATTATTTTATTATTGCTTTTTAACTTGTTTTTTGTTTTATTACTATTATCTATAAAATTTTGTTCCCATTTTTTCAAAAGATGTAATGGATAATCATTTAAAATAAACATTTTATATATTAATCTTATTTCTTCTTTTTTAAAGTTATTCTAGTATACGTTTTATTAAGTTCAGATATAAACAAATTTTTCTTTATGTAAGAAGGCTTATTTGAATAAAAATTTAACAGTTTCAAATTATTTAATTGCTTCCAATACCTTTTAAATTTAAATTCCGTATTTGTTCTAATGATTGTTATGTCCAGATAATTTAAACTCCCATTACACTCTTTTTCTATTGTAAATTTTAAACATTTATTAAACGAATCCACATAATTTTGTATTTTCTCTAAAGTTATTAATTCATGGTCATAAACACACAAAACATCATCTACAAATCTGCTAATAAATTTCACACCTCTACAATTTAATAAATAATTATCCAATTCAATTAACACTATTTTGGCTAACTTTGGGTCAATCACAGAACCCATTATCACACCATCTATTTGCCTGTAATACTTCCCATTTACATCTACAAAAATTATTATAAAAACAAAATTCTACAGCACTTATAATCCAATTATTATTATTATATTTTTTTAAAATATTAATTATTAACTGTAATGGTATACTAGGGTATAAATTTACAATATCTAAAGATCCCAATTCATAGTTTGGTTTTATTTTATTACTTGTTAATTTTCTTATTAAATCATCAGTATTTTTTAATGAGCATAGTTAATTCGGAATTTCATTTAATTTTTCTTTTAAAAAGTTTTCAAAATTATATAAACATGTATATCTGAAGTCAACTATTGGTCTGTATGGTGTATTTTCTGTGTGTCTGTAATCTTAGATTTAATTTTGGTGTTCTCGAAGAATTTTCTAATAAATTACTTTTTTGTTATAATATTTTTCTCAACTCCACTAGTTATTAATTTATTTAATGCTTTCTTAATTTTTTCAGCTGGCTTTTGATCTAATCTCTTGAATATTTCACTATTTACTATTTTTTCTTTTTCTAATTGCAATTTATCCCTTGTCATTATTATCAACTGTTTTGTTTTATCAGTTTGAACAATTGTTAATCTTTCTTTTTTAATGTATTTTTTAGTTAACTCATATTTACTAATTTTAAAAAAGAAGAATCAAAAAATAAAAATTTATTAGTAAATAATAAAAATGGTTTAGGGATACCGAATATATGGTGGAGCAATATTTTTCCCTAGAGGGCAGCATTGGTTAAAAATAAAAAAGTGATCATAATGAGGATTCTTGGTAGAAAGTTCTAGAACGGGTGTCAAACTGGCGGCCCGTGGGCTGCATGTGGCCCTCGATGTGATTTTTTTTTTGTGGTCCCCAACGCCCTCAACTAAAATGAAAATGAGAAGAATATTTTATGAGATGATAGGAAGTAACTCTCGTTTCGTAGCTATGTCATAAACTATTATACACTAGTTTGATTTTAATGAAATGTAATTGCACGAGATTTTTCAATTGGCCTTATCGAAGGTATATGTAAGATGACTGATTTTTCAGATCGTTGACACAAACTAAGTGCTTTCCTGAAAGAACTACATGGGTTTGTGCAAAATCTCTTTGAAAAACAAAAAGCCACAAATGAGAACCTGTGCTTTTTTTTGGATAGGCAAATACAATAATAAAGTTCCAAACAATCCTTCTTTGAAGGAATGTATAAAGGACGTGCTAATGGGCTTGTTAAAGATTTATTTGTTGTGTTATTAACATATTTAAAAAAAGGAAATAGTTATGGATATTTGAATTTTTTAAATTTTAATGGAAAGCTTTTTGTTTGTACAGAAAATGTGACCTTTTAAACTTAATAAAAATTAGATTGATAGGGAGGAATTAAATTAAAAACACTTATAATTAAAAGTATGTATAATTAAAATCAATTTTATAGTAATTATATATTTTTGTAATATTTTCATTTGATTACACAAATATTTTTAATTATTCTCTTTATATTTCTGAATTCTTAGTCTAAAATTTGTAAGATTGTTGCGGGCCACATCACATTTAAAAAAATTTTAAATATGATGTGGCCTACGACAATCTTACAGGCTCATTGTGGCCCGCAACAATCTTACAGGCTCATTAAATGGCCCTTAATTAAAATGAGTTTGACATGCCTGTTCTAGAAGAATGGTCATTTTTTTTTTGGTTAAAGTTGGAAAAATATTTAGGTAATTTTTCAAGTTTGGTTTGAATACAGTATTTAAAAAATATTAGAAATAAATTAAATTTTTTTTATTTATTTTTAAAGTTGTTCTAATATACGCTTTATTAAGTTCATATATAAACAAATTTTTCTTTATGTAAGAAAGCATATTTGAATAAAAATTTAACAGTTTCAAATTATTTAATTGTTTCCAATACCTTTTAAATTTAAATTCCATTTTCATTCTAATGACTGTTACATCCAGATAATTTAAACTCCCATTATACTCTTTTTCTATTGTAAATTTTAAACATTTATTAAACGAATTTGCATAATTCTGTATTTTCTCTAAAGTTATTAATTCACAGCCATAAACACACAAAACATCATCTACAAATCTACTAATAAATTTTACACCTCTACAATTTATTAAATAATTATCCAATTCAACTAACACTATTTCAGCTAACTTTGGGCCAATCACAAAAAACTGTGTGTGTTTTTTGCAAAATATTAATTTTATATTTGATAATTAATGGTGGTAATTGATAGAGTGAAAAGATTATAATATGAATAATAAAAAGCAATCTAGAGATATTTGCAAATAATTATAAATGCTTAATTTTCATAATTAAAGATTAAGTAAAAATTACAAAATTAAAAATTAATAGTGCTTCTTCCTGGCAGGTATAAATTATATGAAAAATTTATTCCAATTACAAATAAAAATTTAAATTGCATTTAAACTTACATATTAGGTAATTTGAAAACAAGTATTTTCTATTGTTTAATAGCATGTAGCATAATGGCATCATATGATATCTATCTCATATTATGATGGGATTCAAATGAAAACCTTAAAAGTGCCATAGAATTGCGAAAAGTTGTACGATTTATTCGGTAGGTGGCAGTAGTGGTCCTTAAGGTTCACAAAGTGATCGGCAGGTGGCAGAGTGATGCTGCAACACCGGAGAAGGCAGCAGTGTCCACAACAAGATGGCTGCTCCACTATCCACATGCACCGCACTAGAACAGTGATCTGTAATGTGTTTTTTGTGTAGTGAAGGTGTGAAACTAATAGAAATTCATCGCAGAATGACAGCGCAGTACTGATCTGTAATGTTTTTTTTGTGTAGTGAAGGTGTGAAACTAATAGAAATTCATCGCAGAATGACAGTGCAGTAAGGTGATTCGTGTGTGTCACTGCAGCAAATGTACGAGTGGTGTAGAAAGTTGAAAAGCGGCGTAACTTCTGTGGAGGATGCCCCACAACCGGGGCAGGCTCACCACGTGGTGACAGACAAGAACATTGCATTAGTGGAAAAGCTTGTAAAGGACAACAGGCGTATAACTGTACAGGAAATAGCCTACGTGGTGACAGACAAGATAATTGCATTAGTGGAAAAGCTTGTAAAGGACAACAGGCGTATAACTGTACAGGAAATAGCCTCAATGTCAGAGATTAGTGTTGGTTCAGCACACAATATTGTCCACAATGTACTGCAACATGGTGCATGACTGGCTACAGACACGACCAAAAGATTTCTTTCAACGTGATATCTATGCACTTCCCAAGCGTTGGAAAACTTGTATTGAATGTCAGGGCGACTGTAGAAAAATGATATGCATAAGTTGTTTCTAATTGCTGCAATAAAAAAATTATTGCACTTTTAAGATTTTCATTTGAATCCCCCTCGTATTTTGTTGTTCATAATTTTAAAGATGAAATTCTTGAATGGGGATCTTGGACATGGTTTCAAAAATTGAACACATGCTGAGATAACAAAATAATTGTTGATACATGACATATAGTATCACCACTTGATTCATTCTAAATTGCTTCATTCTTCTAAAATACTTCATTTATTTTGATAACAAAATACAAGTAAATAAGCATTAAAACTTCTCTATTTTTTTTTAAATTCTAATTGTTTCTAATTCATTAATTTTACTTATGAATTGCTAATTATTAATTATCTGTAATTCCTAAAGCTGCTTCATTTAAAACAATTCAGAAGTTGTTGTTGAAACAATTGCCTAAGCAGACTTCTTTAAGAATACTTTTAAGTACTTTGTTCTCCTTCTTCAAAAAAAAATTATGAAATACAAATATAACAACAATAAACAAGAATATGCTACTCAAAATTATCCATAGGTACATAAACTTTATAGATGATTGCGAATTTGGACATATTTTTTCAAAACATTTAACACTCCTACTATTCTAGTAATTACTATAATTTTTAATTTATTGATGTCGTTTAAACTGACCTATGTTACAATACTAGGTTGTTTAAAAACCTAACATTGTAACCTATCTTATTAAAAATAGGGTTACTATAGCTAAATATTACTGTATTTTTAAATTAAAATTATTTTATATATGATTTATATTTAATATTAATTATATATACAGTCACACCTTGATAAGACACCACAATCTGTTTGGCGATGATTTTGGCGGCAATAGGGGTTGGCAGTTTTTTGAAAACACATGTAGTATAAAAATGAAAATGAACTCTGAATTTATTAAATTTAATAAAATACAGTACATTTATATTTTACATTCAAACTTAACATTTCCTAAAAAACTGTATACTTTGCAGTATAGTATAGGACCCATATGAGCAATTGATTTTGAAAGTGGGGCAAGTCCATTTTATGTTATTGCTAGATATTTAATGGTTTGCATTTGAATGGGTTTTAAAATATTCATAAGCAGTAATAGACTTATTTTATATTTTTCGTTGTCTTATTTCATGTAAATTTAATATGCAATAATGTTATCTATGTCAGATAAAAAAAAAATCATGGTTTTGGTATGCATCAATGGACTTACCTCACTTTCAACAGCAATGATTTGTTGAAAACGTTGATTTTCTTTGAATGGAATACAATTAAAGTAACAAAAAATTGAATATTTTATTTACTTATTTATTTTATTTCAATGTTTCATACTTCTTTCGAAAAGCTACAATAAAACAAAAAATAAATTTAAATTTATAGGAAAAGGTGGATAAAATAAGAAAAATATTCAGTAATAAGTTGCATGCATATAATTATATTTCTTAGTTTAGATGATGCAGATTTTTAAACTATTCATGATGAATGGGTGGTACATAGGGTAATAAATCCATCATATCTTTATATTTTTCTTTAGTAATAGGCCTAGTTTTCACATTTAAAGATGATAATCTTTAAATGTGAAAACTAGTGTCTCTGTTTTTCCAAAACTGTTTAGCATACCCTGTTTGGTGATAAATCAAGAGTTTTAAATTTTGAATCTTTTTCTTTCAATGTTTTATAAAACAATTTGAACCGTGCATTTCTTGAAAATCTTATCCAGAAAATATTCAACCAATTGACAGTTTCTTCATCATTATTTTTTCTTTTCAAAATTGCCTCCTCCAGAAATTTGGTTGAATAGAAGTCTTCATTATTATTTCGTGTAATAAAAATGAGACTAAAAATTTCATGTACTAAAAACTATGGGACAATGGGTGACAAAGAGCCGTGCTCTGCGCTGTTGTTATTTATAGTGGACTTGCCTCACTTTTAAAATCAACTCACAATAAATATCGTTGACAAAATAAATTACCAGTAACAAATTATTGTGAATTAATTAAAAACATAAATTTTATATTAATTTATAATAAGAATTAGCTTTAACTATTTTTTTCACAAAATGGACTTGCACCAACTTTCAAAATCAACAGCTCATATATGTACAGTACTATATAGAATACATGTCCATCTGCTGTTCTGATCCTTTACTTTGAGTTCTCTGTAAAACATAATGTATACAGCTTACTTTACAGTATTCTTATTTGCTCAGTATGCAATAAACAATGGAAATGATCTGGTTATTACTATCATAAATTTTCTACCACCTAGGTGTGAACAGGCTTAAAGAGAGACATGATTACCTGTTAACTCCATCTCTCCCACCCACTGGTTACAAATGAATTCAGAAAGCTTTTAATACTGTATATACAGTACTGATGAACTTTGGAATGTAAGTCACTTTACATGCCCCTGGCGGATCAACGAGGACAAATGCGATACCAAAAGGAATATTTGTTTAGACATTTTTGCTAGCAGATGGTGTCTTATTGGGGTTTGCATATTCCATTAACATAGGGAAGATCCATTCAGCTAAATTTTTTGGTATAGTGGTACAACTTAGAAAAGAACCTGCGCAGAAATGAACTGGCGCATTGGGATACTATTTAGCGATATTTATGAAGTTTAGGGGCATTCGACAGTTACATGTTTTAAATATTTCACGTTTATATTTTGTAAAGGGTCTGTCTGAGATGAATGTACAAATTTCAGAATTTTCGGCTGACATGTCCAAGATGAAACAAGTAGTATATACAGTATATACATGTATAATAATCGAAAATCGAGGAGAGTCCCTTCGGACACCCCTGCATAGGAGAGTCTATTAACACCTGCAACATTGAAGTGCCCTCTAGCAGGTTCTTTTCTATGTTGTACTACTATAGTCAGTGAGGGTAGCTTAACGGGGGGGTGTCTTAACAGGGATTGACTGTATATAATATTAAATGATATGGTATTTTATAAAAACTGAAGATTAATTACATTGAATTACATGACAATGAAAAAAAATTAAAAAGAATTAATTAAATTACTTTGTCATGAATTAATGTTTATATATAAATTAATTCATGATGATATAATTTAATCTTCAATTTTATAAAATAATCAATGACATATAGATTGATAATTTTATTATCCAACAGTTTGTTATTTAACATACATAAATATAATGCAGCTAAGAAAGACCTCATGAATAGATTGAAAATGTTTACAATAAACTTATTCTCCTGGTTAATGATGCTTAGTTTTTATATATCAAAATTATCACACACACACATATTTTATATATATTCTTTATATATATAAAATTGTGTGTGATTGGATTGTGTGTGTGTGGCCACTCCCTGATTTATGTAATATATGATTTACATAAATTAAAAATATTTCCCATAATTTCAAAAATTTTTTCAAATATATAGTATAAATAGCTATTATATTTGTAGGTAACAAGTTCATAAAATGTTAGTTTATATTATTAAAACTTCTTATTATTTGATTTATTTGTTTTTATTAGGCTTTTTGTTAATCTTAAGTATCATATTACTGATTTATTGTTCCATGTTGCATTCTCATTTTCAGTCAGAATACAGTATGGTGATATAACATTGTATAGGTGCAATCATTGTAGTTACCTAACTCTGGGAGATTTTAATCCAAAACTTTTGTTTAAAAATTATTTTTCTGACATGTAAAATTTGACTTGTGTAAAGGTACAAAACACAACTTTTATGTAAGTTGGGGAGTGATGTGTATATGTGTGTGTGTGTACTTACAATATAGTTTATATATATATAAAGCATTTATGATTTTTATATCTATACATTTAAAACATATGGATATTTTCTATAAACATTCAATATATTTTAGGTATAAAAATAATTTACAAAATTTTTTTTCGTTAGCCAACTTACTACTAAAATTACACAAGTATCATGAAGCTGAAAAAGTATTTAGGGAATTAATTAATAGGAATCCAGAAAATCATGCATATTATAAAGGTTTAGAAAATGCTTTGAGGCCAGGTAAGATTGATCTTTGTTTTCTGTTTCATGTAACATATTGAGACTAATTTATTAGAAAATTTCTTATAAAATAATTTTTGTCAAAATTGAAGTAAATTACATTAATGTTTTTAGTGACTTTGCTCAAATATGATTAAATGGAGTTTGCATACCCATGTGCTCAGCAGTGATTGATTATAATTATGTATGTATGGGTTATTCAATATGAAGATGAGTTCAAAATGTGAAGTTTCTCAAATACAGAATCCTTAAATAAAAATGCAAAAATTGCATTTTTGTAAGGATTCTGGTAGTAATTGCTATCAATCTTGCAATTTACATATACAGTAGAAAATGTTTAACACAAAATGATCATGATCAGCAGTTTTTCTCTACTAATTCATTGAGGTTTGTTGATGTGTATACACACCGTGGAAGTGGAATAAAAAAAATGATAAAAAAATAATTAAAATTCAGTCCTGATTTACTCAGTGCAGCTATTTCAGGGCAGTTTTTTTGCATTTATTTAGTGAAAAAATGTGTGCCTCCAATGATGGGTCCTAAATTTTTCAATTGCCAAAATTTGTTTTTAAATTATGATTTGAAGATAGAAAATTTGAATGGGTTGTATTAGCAGAATTTGGATTATTTTTCATCAGATATTATCGATTCTTCTTTCTGTTCTAATATATTTTAGTAATCTTATTTTGGTTTTGGAATGGGATAAATTTATTTTTGAAATTTTAATTAAAACATGAAATTTTAGTATGATGTCTAAAATTTGTAAAACTGAAAAACTGTTACCAAAAATATGAAAATAAATGTATAACTCAAGCTTCTCAAGAAGGGAAAGAAATTCTCAACTATTTCATCAAACTCAAAATTTCTTTATTAAAGCAGTTTCGGTTCTACCAAGCCCTCTTCAGTACAACATTACAAACTAATATCTTTCAATAAACATCAAAATGCAGTTATATTATCGAATACATATTCCAAACTATTGAATATTCTAAAATTCAAAAATTCGAAAAAGTTACTTCAGCAATCACTATTCTCTGTACATTAATTATCTCTAATATACTTGCATTTCAGGTTCTAGAATTTAAATAATAACTTCTCATAGGTTGGGAGAATTATCATTCTCTCTACATCTAGAGGAGCCCTTTAGTCAAATTACTAAATATTTTACTAATAAATTAAATAGTTGGACTGGCAATGCTGGCACTGTATCATGGCAGTCATTCTGTATTGCTCCAGGCATTTTTACAACTCCACTTATTATTATCAATTTATTCTACCAGACAAGACCACGTTTAAATACAGTAGGTCTTCCTTATTCAATATCAATAATTTTAATAAGAGAGCACCATTACCCAGTAATATTTTTGAAAAAATAAAATCATTAGGCCTAACACATATAATTCGCCATTCATGCAGCAGGTGTAAATGAAGAAATATTATCAGTCAGAATTAAAATATGGATGGAAATATGAATACTTTGAGTTCTTTGATTACCAAGCTATATTTTTGGAATATAGAAGGAATGACTTTTTCACTTAACCATCTAAACCAGGACTGTCCAACCTGTGGGCCGCATGCAGTCCACTGCTGTACTGAATGCAGCCCAACAAAAAATTGTAAATTTCTTAAAAACATTGAGATTTTTATGTTAGGTATTTAAATAATAAAAACTTCAAAGTTTATCCTCAACTAAAGAACTGCTTGAAATTCAAAGGTCAAAGTTCAGTATTTTTTTACTTCATTTTCAAATTTAAAACAGTTTTAATGACATTTTTTTTATAAAGTTCTTACTTGACTTTATTTCCTTCAGGAGACATCTGCATAATTTATTATTTCATATTTGGTATTTTTAATATTCTTTTTTATCATTTATATTTTATTACTATATCAAGATGTTATTTCAATTTATTTCAATAAAATTTTTCTGGATTTTCATTTTTCTGGAGATATCTATAATAATAAATTGATTTATTTAATTTATTTCTAATATTTTTTAAATACTGTATTCAAACCAAACTTGGAAAAATATTTAGGTAATTTTTCAACTTTAACCAAAAAAATGCTGTTCTTCTAGAACTTTCTACCAAGAATCCTCATTATGATCACTTTATTTTTAAACCAATGCTGCCCTCTAGGGAAAAATATTGCTCCACCATATATTCATTATCCCTAAACTATTTTTATTATTTACTAATAAATTTTTATTTTTTGATTCTTCTTTTTTAATATAATAAAATACATAAAAAAATCTTTTTATTTCTTTTCTTTCTTGTTTTAATATTTGTATAAGATTATTATTTATATTACATTTATTTTCAAGACAATGAATAGCTATACCTGACTTTTTTTTTGATGTAATCTAATATACCTATTATATTCATTCACATGTAATTTTAATTCTCTTTTTGTTTCACTTATGTACACATGTGGCTCCTTACATGTACAGTTCAGTGCAAAAAGTTTTTCCTATAGGTCAAAGTTGTTCGGCTTCCTTACACTACTTCAATCCAATGCGATTGCTTTTTCCAGGCGTCTATTCGAACACGCTTAGTGTGGG
>AYEL01017516.1:0-15079 GCA_000484575.1 Olivierus martensii
AGTGACAAAATAGGGATGACAGCTTCGCACATGGATGTTTTCAAACGCAAGATAACTGAAGTTGAATGGAAGTTTATTGTAATGTCGAATGCTAAATGATTAATTTCGACGTTGGAAATAGTATATATAACAAAACTTAATATAATATTAATTCAGTAATCCGCCCGTCATTATACCGACTGCGACTCTCCCTTTCGCGTTTGGACTCATCTAATTCAATATTCCCACCCGTCATTATACCGACTGCTACTCTCCCTTTCGCGTTTGGACTCATCCACCCTTATCTAGGCGCGGTTTCGTGATGGACAATAGTTTACATAAACCATATGGACCGATTTAACCTAAATTTTGTGTAAGTCAGAAAAATAATTTGCTTAACGGATAGGATAGAAGAATAATGCATTTGTCATCAAGATCCATATTGCATGTTAAACAAAATTATATTGTATAACATAAAACCAACTTACATTTACGACGAGTGTATGTAGCTTCTTGTGTATTGTTGATTGGAATTCATTAGCGCAATCGAATCATTTGCACAGTTAGTTCAAGATTCATTTGTTCAACCACGTGAGAGCTGTATATTAGCAGTTGGCTCATTTGCGCAATCATCAAAATGACAATAATAAAAATTGCATAACATAAGGAAATTTGTAAATCACAAACCATGGAATATTTTAACCATATTTATGTATATTAATACATAAATATGGTTGAACTAAATAGCATTAAAATTTTTGAGGCAGCAAGTAATAGAATTTCAACTATTTTGATTCAGCTGGAATGAAATCCCATATTTTCAACTTTTAATGCAAGAAATTTATTAATATTTGGGTTATATATATACACTAGCAAAGTGTCCAGTGTTTCTCGGGCAAAGTTCGAAAATATATACAATATATTAGGAAGAACTTGGTTTTGATTATTTTCATGTTGATTTCTTATACAGTTTCAGTTGTTGCAGTTGTTTTTTAATATAGCCATCCTAATTTCCAGAAGATTCTCAAACTTATGACTATGTGTCTTTCCGCTTTTCGATTTGAAAAAGATTTACTTGGAGGAAGGTTGAAATTGTAATGCTGTAATATCGTGTACTATATCTATCAAAAATTGATTATCTTACTTATATTCAATAATCTTAATGCACAAATGGGCCGGGTACTCAAATGAACCAGTTGAAACATAAATTAGTCATTAGAGCCTCTCAGAAAGCACCAAACTGATTAACTCCATTTTTATAAATTTCTCAGTTTTAGCACTGGAGTTCATGATTAGTATAAACATGTGCTTGGGAACTAAAATTAAAAAATTTACAAAAAAATGGACTTAATCAGTTTGGTTTCTGAGAAGCTCATTTGCATTTTTTAACTTGATTCTAATTTTGATCATCAATTATCTAAGATATAATAAATGAATAAATTTGGAGAGGTTATAAATCTTTCAGAGATAACGTTTAGGATAATTTTTGACAGCTGAATAAGCACGGATAATCGGAAATCCACCTTATTCGAATTTAAATATTTTTGAAATGCTTTTATTCCGTTATTGTAATTCTTTCGTAACTAACTTTTACACAGATTATTGTCCATATATTTTAACTTTGCATTAATTGTTATTCTATAAACTTGCATTCGATGTTTTAAATTTTCATCGACTTAATATTATACAGTAGTAATTTATAACATCTGTTAAAATAAATAATATAGTATAGAGATCGAAATGATCGTTTCAATTTTATGTAGTTTTGTTTTTATTCAAATGTTGGAAAAACTTATCCAAATTTTTCTGCATATTTCTAAATTACATCCTCCAAATGTACAAAAATTTCATCAAGTAAGAAAATACTTAAACTTACGTGAAAATAAATAAAATCGAAATAAAAACTCCAGAAACGATAATAAAGCTAGAATTTGAGCGCATAAATATTTCATCATTCAGAAAAAGTAAAATTATGTTTAAAATGAAAATATTCAAAAAATACGCACCTAGAAAGAATATAAAATGATGAACTGTTTTAACAACTTATAGTGAAAAATATGAACTTGAAGGTAAACTTGAATAAAGGTAAATTTATTATGAATACATATATTATAAATTTTTTCCTGCATCGTGATTGGTGTATTATTTCTAATTAATATACATTATTAATTCATCATGTCTGGAATAATAATTAGTATGAAAGCTAAGTAAGAACCATCTTATTATTTTCTGTCTTTAAACAATAATTTTTTATCTTTTGATATTTTATTTCTTTCTCTTTGTTCTAATTTACTTAAAGTATTTGAAACCAAATCAAATGTTTATTTTTCGTTTTATTTACCCAAAAGTGTCGAAATAATTAAATTTGTATAACTTTACTCCAATGTTGTTTTACTCTATAGTTAGTATTTAGGATTCTTATATTTAAAGTCATTAATTTCATTATATTATCTATCTGTTAAATTATACATATTAAAAATAAGTTTATTAATGATTTTCTAATGATGTTAAATGATGAAAACCTTTTTGGCGATTTGTAATTAATTTTTTAACGCAATATTAAATTAAAACATTCAAGTACTTTATATCCCGATACACGCTGAATAACAGGAAAGTGAATGCATAATTTATTTATAACTAATAGTTGGAACACTTTTTGATCCCCTTCCTCCCCTTCGTCATTTTTTTGTCACACCAAATTTGATCGTCCTGACTGTGCCGTCATAAATTTGAAAACCCTACGCTTCTACTTAAAAATTTTTTAATCCAATTTTACGTAAAAATAATAAAAAAATTCATAAAATAGTAGAAAATAGGGTACAATTGTCGCCTTACCGAAGGGGACAATTTATCCTAAAGAAGCCTTACTCCCTTTCGATTTGTACCACTTTCGTAAAAAAGTGGTATAGATAGAAACGGGCGCCGAAACAAGCAAAAAATCCCTAGTGAACCAAAGGTCAAAGATCAAACGTTTAGGAGCTATAGACCCGCAAAGTTCCATTTGTTGCAAATGGCGCACGCGGTTTGACGTTGTGCCTGGCTTCGCTGAGGTCTGCGACGCGACGCGTCACAGACCGCCAGGCACAATGTTGAAGCCAGGCACAACATCGCTCGTCCGGGACGCGATGCGTCCCGTTCCCGTTCTCCACTACCTATGCCGCCTAGATGCCTCTTATCTCGTAAATGTTCGACCTTTAATCCCTTGTCCATTATGGATTGTTTCGGCCCCTTTCGACCTGTACCGCTTTCGCCGTGCTTCGGTAACGCGACAATTGTACCAAAAATAGGAATTACTTTAAACCAGTTTTACAGCGTGACGTAGTTTATACGCACCCTTATATATTTAGCTGTCCTTTTGTAATAATTAAAAAATAATATAATATTTAATTATTGTTTATAATTATAGATTTATACAGTACTTAATTGATTTTTTATTTCATTGTGACATATTTATAGTAATTGTTATATATTCTTTGTTAATATTATGTATGCTTGTGGAATATAAATGCTAATTAATATATAAATTTATATTTGCGTTAGTCTTTCAAATTATAAATTTATTACTTAACTTTTACACTGAAATAAAATAGATTCTACTGCTCAAATATGAAGATAGATGCTTGTTGATATAATAAAATATTTTTTAGTTCATTGTTCACATCATACATCTAAATCCAAAACTATAAAATTATTACAAATTATATTAAAAATCCAAAAGTATGTTGTGAGAGGTATTATTATAACTTGTACAGACAAAATCGTTTAACCAAACTTGGAATATAGCCATTTAACATATAGTAATAGCTGGAATATACCCATTTTATATATTTATTATCACTTGAATATTTGATTAACGATTAAAAAACTAACTATTAATTTATTAATTACTTAATAATGCATATTGCTACTATTCATTGTTAAAATAAGAATTCATTTTTTATCGTCCAAATAGTATATTTAAGAAAAATTAAATGTTTATAAAAATATGTTAAAATATAATCAAAAGTATTTTAATATGAAATGAAATTTTTAATTTAATATTTATCACTGATAAACATACATACTTTTTTTATGAAAAGACATTTTAAATGAATATAATATACTGTAACTACACTTAACAGCTAAAGAATAGTTAAAATCTGATCTCCGACGTAGTAGCTGAACAGGATATGAGTTTATATTGAACATACTAACATTTTATTCCAATCTTTGAACCATCATCGTCTATAATTATTATTATTTTAGTGAATAATGGTCCAAAGATTTCATTGAAAACAGTTCAAAACAGTACTTTAAACCTTGCAACAAATGTTAAAATATTTAGTGAATATAAATGAACTGTAATATTTCATTTTGATAAGATGCTTTAACATATGTTAATTTAAAAAATTTATTAATTTTATACTATAATGTAAACATTATTAATATAATTTCTCACTTTAATAACATTTTTTTATAAGCCTATAAAACTTTTTATGATGAAAATTCATGTATATATTTTTCAAATATTAGGTTAATTATAATTTTATATAAATTTATAATATTAAATTGTATGCTGTCATAATTTTGATTAAAAACAAAAAGGTATGTATAAAAAAATGACTAGTAATTTTGAAGGACAGCGCTAATTTTATGAATTTATTATTGACGGCATTGAATTTAATATTTAGTTTATGCTTTTTGCATATCAGTTCATCTTTATAGAAACTTATTCATTGAAATATTCTGGGATATACGATATTTAATGAAAATTCAAAATAATCATCTTTAACAGATATCTGAAGCATATTTTTTTTTTTAATTAGTTATCTATAGGAATACATAATTTTTCAGTATGTAGGTTAATTTTCAACAGTTAATTTCTTTTACATGTAGTCCAAATATAAATTTTCATTTGTATAAAAAGAATATATTTTTTCTTGAAAACAAGTACTGTTAATAATTTTACCTTTCTTTTTATATAAAATAAAAAATATATTTCGTTTTTAAAATTCGTTTCCTTCCCTAAAAAGAAGCACAGTACCTGACACATACCTTATTTTTTATATAATTATTTGTTTTGTCATATTTTATTCATAGATATCCTTAAATAATATTTTCCCATTGCTATAGAATTGTCGCTAGACATGTTTTCTTCGTGCTAGCTTCACTTCTTGAACTTTTAAAGAGGTCTGAGAGAGAAAATAGAACAACGTTTAGAGAAAACATGATATTTTGCTCAGAATCCTCTTTTGCAGGAAGACTTTACTCAAAAAAATATAAATTTCCTTTATAAATTTTTTTGGTTACTTTTTAATGAAAGGACTTCGCTCAGCATGCTGAGCGATTAAATTTTATTGATCTGTCAGTTTGGTTGCCGGATTCTGGCCTTCCGCTTTCACTTACACGAATCACGTGAGCCATTATCTATTCAGATTGAATATATTTATCACATGATTCGTGTGAATGAAAACAAATAAAATACAGTAAGATCCCGCTTAACGCTGTTTCGATATAACGCGGTTTTTTCCCGAATTCTATATTTTTTTATTTATTTACTTTGGCGCGATTTTTCAAACCATTATATTCACATAAATCCGAAATCGCACGAATTTGTTGCGTTGAGATTCCTATGCCGTCTCGCAGTGCGTTTGATATCAGTTTATACAAAATGATCCAAATTCTGATAGAAGTTCAAAGACAAGACGAAGAGTTAAACTCTTCCTTCTCTACATATCCACTTCCCAGGGCCACAAACTTCACATACCTCTGAAAAAAATTTTTAATCCATATTTATAGAAGTCAGCAGATCTGGATTGCCTCCAGATCTCTCCCAGGGCCACACACTTCTCATACCTGTGAAAAAAATTTTTAATCCATATTTATAGAAGTCAGCAGATCTGGATTGCCTCCAGATCTGCAGACCAGCTCTCCACATAGTAATGACCTCTTCATCATAAAAGAAATTTCTTTCCCATAAACATTTTTTTCATATTTCAAAATAGGAAGAAGTCTGATAATGCAAGATCAGGAGAATACAGGAGATGGAACAAGGATTTAACGAAAAGCAAAAATATAAATGAGGAAGGACTTTCCTCATCACAAGCATAAATTATGTATTCGAATATTTTTTATTTTCATGTATGATTTATGAATACAAATCGATATTATTATTGTATTACATTAATTTGTAGACATTAATAACTGTTTTTTATTATGGACATTAAAAACTGTCTATAATTAATGCAATACAATAATAATAATACATGTTACAAAAAATAAAAAAAATGGCACGCATATTTTTTATTCACTGTCCAGTTTCACCTATCCTTATTTTTATGTGTTAAGATGACCTCGTTTAGCACTTTTTTCCTTGAACGTATCCACCAGGTTAAACGAGATCTTACTATAATATAACTGACATCTTTTACAAAAATACATTTAATAATTTAAATAAATAAAATTTTGACTATAACGATTTTCTTTCAAAACTAACGAATATTTATTATGTATATTATTTTATTATAGTTATAATGTAGCTTCATTATTGCAACATTATCATAAAAATATTTCGCCAGTTTTTTAAGATGTAAATTTAAGTAGGCCTATATTAAATATTAATTAATTAAGAGATAAGTCAAAACTGTATAATAGGCTTTCCAATAATATTTAAAAGTGTTTTGTATGTATCTATATGTTATTTTGTGTCTGCTCTGAGTGTTTTTTCTTGTATGATAGATATGTGTTTGTATGTGAGTTAAGACACATTATAATATTCTTCATTCATGTTTAATAGTCTCATGTTATTGGATTGAATTTTCATTAATTCATATAAATGTTTACATTTAAATTTACTTAGTAAACATAGATATTGAATTACTTAAAAGTTTTTCGTGTTATTAACTATAATTAATAAATATTGAATTAAAATTAAGAAAAATATATCTCAACGAAATGCAAAAAATATAATTAATCAGATCTGGAAAACAATTCGAAATGTTTTATAACTGAAGAAAGAAAATAATATTTTAATTAAAAGTGTTAAAATTAAAGTAAAACATTTTTATTAAGATGACATATTCAGATGATATAAAGAAACGAAAAATGACTTACGAAAAGGACGTGTAGCGAAAATGAAATTTGGACGACTTGTAGGAGCAAATGGTGCTAATGTTGAACAGAATTGTGTCCAAATTCTAATTAACATATATTATTTTTCTTTAATGATAAAGATAGACGCCATATCATAAACAGAACTATTATCCAACCATGCAAGTCACCTTTGAAACAGATGTTTCTTTGTGTATTTAAATTATATCGACCTTGGAAAAAATATTGATAACATCAGAACCTTAATTATATAGTAAACATGAAAATACACTTCACATAATTTCTACAAATTTCAATAAATTTTCACTATAACTTGTTTGAAAAATTGAAAAAAATGAAATAATAATTTTCAATTCATTAACTTACTACAATTACTAAATGGTATTGGATGAAAAATTTCATAGTGATCAAACAAATACAGTTAAATTTAATTCTTGAAGAGTAGTAACAAAAGTTAAACTGAAAAAAAAAAATCTTGAAAGAAATTATAAAATTAAAATTATGTAAAATTTTATAGTTTTCTAATTTCTTTTCCCTCTTCCAATGATGTACTAAGACATTGGATTGCATTTATGATTTTTCGATAAAAGAAAAATGCATGGCCTTTAGCACAAATTGGATAAAAAATATCAAGTCAGGTAATACAATGTGTTTTAGTTAATTACTCTGAATTCCTTGAAGGGGTTTGTTTCACACGCCCATTATTCATAACTCCGTCTTACGGTAATTAAAAATGAATAAATTTATTTAAAAAAAAATATATTTGATAGTATAGAGTAATAAAATAATGAAAGTTGGATAATAAAAGTTTAGTTTCTAACTAAACTTTTATTATTTTTATATTAGTAGTCATTGAATTTCTATGAGATCGGTTCGAACTCCAAGATTATATAAATAGATGCGATCGAATTCACCAAAATTTATGGTTGTCCATAGCAATATTTACTGTGCCACAATACACTATCGTAATAAACTTAACGAACAATAAGAAATAACACTCAGATACTAAAAGATACTAAATATAACAAGCAGATACCAAAAGAATGCTATCAGTACATCAGGAGTCGTATGAATATAAATTGCATATACTAATTATACAAGTAGAACTTACTGATTGTTCTAATAGAGGATTGCCTATATTTTGAAGTTTCAAAGAAGCGATGCAACATATAATATAACAATTTAACAATAAACACAACTCTCTCCAATAAATATACATAGAAAATATACAATCCGTATAAATACACAGAAGAAAGAAATGAATACAAAAGAAATATATTTAATAAAAAAATTTCTCAATTATTTATACAATGGTACCTCGACTTAGGAACTTAGTTCGTACCTGGCCGCGACTCTTAACTCGAAAAGTTCGTATCTTGAAACCCAGTTTTATATTTTATCTTATGGGAAATCAATTGAGTAATAAAATAATGAAAGTTGAATAATAAAGGTTTAGTTTCCCACTAAATTTTTATTATTTTTATACTGGTAGTCCTTGAATTGCCATGAGATCGATTCGAACTCCAAGGTTATATAAACAATGTAATCGAATTCACCAAAATTAATGGTTGTCCATAGCAATATTTACTGTGCCACAATACACTATCGTAATAAACTTAACGAACAATAAGAAATAACAATCAGAAACAAAAAGATACTAAATATAACAAGCAGATACCAAAAGAATGCTATCGGTACGTCAGGAGTCGTATGTATAATAATTGTATATACTAATTATACAGGTAGAACTTACCGATTGTCTTAAATAGGTAAGTTCTACCTGATAATTAGTATTAAATGTTCTACCTGATAATTAGTAAAAGAATAGAGGACGCCCTATATTTTGAAGTTTAAAAGAAGCGATACAACATATAATGTAACAATTTAACAATAAAAACAATTCTCTCCAATAGATATACTTAGTATTTATATAAAATATATACAGAAGAAAGAAGTGAATTCAAAGCAATATATTTAATAAAGAAATTTCTCAATTATTTATACAAAGGTACCTCGACTTACGAACTTAGTTCGTTCCTGGCCGCGACTCGTAACTCGAAAAGTTCGTATCTTGAAACCCAGTTTTATATTTTATCTTATGGGAAATTAATTAATCCGTTCCCAGATTTAGAAATTTTGAAAACAATACTTGTATACAATTATTACTTTAATTTTTGAAATCTTTGGTTTTACATTCTTTGTACAAAAATCACCTTCCATTAAATAAAAAAACAAAATCAATTTTCTTGTGACTGGTTTTGTAGTTCGGTTTCATATACTGTAAAATTATAAAATTATCAGTTAATAACTAAAAAAATATTTTACTTTATTTTGTAAAAAGCATATGAATATATCACTTAGTTCACATAAATATTATTTATATTCATTAAATGAAAATATTATTTATATCATATTTTAAATAATACTAAACAAAAATATTACTTATAAAACAATCAAGGCCAATATATTACTGTAACAGGTTGCTTAATGAAACGTTTTCAACAAATGCTAACGAAAAATAAAAATAGTTGCAGTATTACAAAATGGCCGTACTAAATCGTAGTTTTCAAACTTAAATATTCTAAATCTATTTATGAAATAAAGAAATAAATAAAATTTAGATTCTTCGATTCATAAATTGAGAACCGCGACGTCTTAAACGTAAATTTTTATTACGGGCCGTTTCTAAAAAAGTATTTCGAAATTCCATAATGCAAATATGGAAGATTTCTTGTGGTTTTTTTCTTTAAAGTGGCAAAAAATGTTTTTCTGAGATCGGCTGAATAGAAATTTTTCAAACGTCTTTGTATCGATAAATAATTTTTTGACTTTTAAAAACTTGGCTGAGGTAGCCTATACGCATTCAAGGCATACAATGTCTTAACAACTTTATTCAACCAGTATTTGGAATTCTTTCTTTTATTGATTTTCCTACTTAACTAGCAAGAACAGGTTCTCTTGTTGGAAGTATTATTAATTTTATTTAAGTTCTCTTCGTAAGCATTTTGCTACATTTTCAAAAAATTCCAAATGAAATGTTTTTAATGTATATTCGGATCCGATTAAAAGTATTAAAAAGATATTGATGAGTATCAAGATCTTCAAGAAAGAGAAACTTATTTGCAAGCAGTATTAATCCAAACATGAAAGCAAATAATCTTTTTTTTTCCTATAAGGGTGGAATGGGGTAAAGGCGTAGTTGAAAGAAGTGCATTATCAGGATTTTTTAATTATAACTTAACCGAAGTTTTGCTATTTGATATTGTTGAATTCTACTACAAGTTAATATCAACCTATCGACGTAGATAAAGCACGATGAATGATGCGAATCCAGTATTTACATCGACATTTACAAATGCGTCGCATCCGAACAGCACACAAAACTTTGACAGCATCTTAAAAGTGTGATAATTCTTAGGATAACTTCATATTAGGAGATTTTTTTTGGTAAGTTATGAAGAATATTGATTAAAGTTTACATTAAGTAAAGAATATTTTCTGGCATTTCAAAAGTTTTGGAGAAAAACCCTGGTAAACTCTTGCTCTTTAAATATTGTTATCCGGGGAAAGTACAGATCAGCACAATGGGGTAATCGCATGTTAGGATGCTCTGGCCTCAACACGTACAATTTTATTTTTGTATTCTACATTTTAATATATTTATTATCTTTTTCTAGCATATAAAATGGTTCGCAGTTACGTCAGAAAACCAATAGGGGGCGATTATTCAAAAGAAATGAACAGAATGTGAACTTTGTCCAGATGACGATTGATAAATGCAAAGATATCAATTAAAATTTTTGTATAAACCATTTTATTCGATAAAAAACATTTTGTCATATTTCACTATACCATCCCTTTAATCCATAAAAATCATTTTGTCATATTTCACTATACCATCCCTCACATTTCAGATGAAATACATTTTTAAAATTTTCATATAAACCATTTTTTATTTGATAAAAAAAACATTTTGTCACATATCACTATACCCCTTCTCACATTTGACAAGAGGAGGACACAACCTCGAAAAGTGACTCGTGTAAAAAGGGTTTAGTTCAGTATGCCTTCGTTATTAAAAAAATGGAGGTCAAATGTCATGATGCCGGACCACGCTGCTTATATATCAAAAATTGTATCCATTTCAGCCAAAGCGGCGGCGTAGTGGTTAACTCTTTCATTCTCACACTCTAATTGTCGTAATTCACTATACGTCAAGTGATATCTAATATATCCATTTGCGCTCGAAGCCTGTTCACATATGGGATCGTAGCAACTCGTCAGATTGCTACACTCCCATACGTATCTATGAGAAGTAAAAACTTGATTTTACCTGAAGTTTTATTGTTAGTAATATTTTAATTTTGTCACTTGAAAATAAAGTACGCAAGCGATATTCAAACTTACTACTTCAGTTCCGCAGGCAAGCGCCTTAACCGCTACGCCGCCATTTTGGTTGAAATAGTTGCAATTTTTTAGGCATATAAGCGGCTGCTTAAATCACTAATTCGTCGATTTCTCGAAAACTATTAGTTTATTAAAGAAAATGTAATTAAGAAAAATTTATCTCAACGAAATGCAAAAATGTAATTAATCAGATCTGGAAAACAATTCGAAATGTTTTATAAACTGAAGAAAGAAAATAAAATTTTAATTAAAAGTGTTAAATTAAAGTAAAACATTTTTATTAAGATGACATATTCTATCATATGTTATAGAACGAAACGAAAAATGACTTACGAAAAGGACGTGTAGCGAAAATGAAATTTGGACGAATTGTAGGAGCAAATGGTGCTAATTTTGAACAGAATTATGTCCAAATTCTAATTAACATATATTGTTTTTTTAATGAGAAAGATAGATGCCATATCATAAACACAACTAATATCCAACCATGCAAGTCACCTTTGAAACAGATGTTTCTTTGTGTATTTAAATTATATCAACCTTGGAAAAAATATTGATAACATCAGAACCTTAATTATATAGCAAGACATAAAACTACACTACACATAATTTCTATAAATTTCAATAAATTTCCACTATAACTTGTTTGAAAAATTGAAAAAAAAAAACTGAAATAATAATTTTCAATTCATTAACTTACTGCAATTACTAAATGGTATTGGATGAAATTTCATAGTGGTCAGACAAATATAGTTAAATTTAATTCTTGAATAGTAGTAACAAAAGTTAAACTGAAAAAAATCTTGAAAGAAATTATAATATTAAAATTATGTAAAATTTTATAGTTTTCTAATTTCTTTTTCTTCTTCCAATGATGTACTAAGACATTGAATTGCATTTATGATTTTTCGATAAAAGAAAAATGCATGGCCTTTAGCACAAATTGGATAAGAAAAAAGTAAAAAGTTCTCAGAAGTTAGTTTATCCAGAACAGTCACAAGACGAATAGGTGCACTGGCAGAAAACATAAAAGTAGCACTTGGCGAAGTCGTGGAAAAATATGTAGCATTTTCCATAGCATTGGACGAAAGCACTGATATTACCTGATACGCACAACTAGCAATTTTTATTTGTGCAGTTGACCAAAATTTGAAAATAACAGAAGATCTGCTTGCACTTCAAGCCATGAAAGATGTTAACTCCATTTCTCCCACCAGCTTGGTTACAATTGAATTCAGAGAGCTTTTAATACTGTATATACAGTATTGATGAATTTCAGAATATAAGTCAACTTACATACCCTAGCAGATTAACAAAGACAACAAAGGGGGAAGATATTTTTGAAGAAATTGTTAATGTTTTTAGTTCTTTTAGAACTTGGACTGGGAAAGATTAAGCGGTGTCACTACAGATGGAGCTCCCGCAATGATAGGGAAAAATGTGGGAGTGGTGGGTAAAATAAAATCAGAATTATCAAAGAGAAATATTGACATTAATAATTTGTTCGCATTTCACTGTATCATTCATCCAGAAAACCTCTATGCTAAATCATTAAAATTCACACACGTAATGGAGACAGTTGTTTCATGTGTAAATTTTATTAAATCAAGAGGTTTGAATCACCTGCAGTTCTAGCAATTCCTGCATCCGCAAAAGAACCAACTTTTGGGCAGAAATCAACTTCTGCTGAATCTTAACTTTGCCTAAAGCTTTGACCCAAGCTGAAGCACCATAACTAACCAGGACTTGGAATCGGAATATGGAAACCTCATTTTTCATTGTGAAGTTCACTGGCTCAATAAAGACAAAATGTTGAAGCGATTTTATGAATTAAGAGAAGGAAGTGCAAATTTTTATGGATATGAAGGGCAAATCCATACTAGTCGAACCTTTGAGAGATGATGCATGGTTATCTGATTTTGCATTTTTGGTTGATGTCACAGCTACTTGAACGAGCTAAATACGAATAGCAAAAACCAGGACAACTTGCCCATGAGTTATTCACCCATGTAAAATCTTTTCAAAGCAAACTTTGATTGTGGGAAAATCAGATTTGTGCAGGAAATACCATTTTCCCACTCTAGCAGCCCATAAAAATTTCGGTAAGAATGCCCTTGCACAGGAACTATCTTCATTAAATACAGAATTTACTGAATTATAAACTTACTTTTCAACAACTGCTTCATCGTATCAAGGCTTAGTTCAGAGTATAAAAGCACTACATGCAGTCATAAGCTATCAAATCAGTTTTTAATAAAATACCTGTAAATATCTAATTAATGCTAAACTAATATAAAGCACAATTCATAAAAGTTAAATATTATTAAACTTAATTGAATATTATTATATGTAATTAAACTTAATTTTTCAATTAAAAGCCCTGCACCCACATGCAATTACCAGTCGGTCAGATATTTAATTGCAGGAGTGAGAACAAATGACTCCTATGAGACTGCACCCACTAGCAACTCTTTTGTTGGCAGAATAAACAATAGGAGTCCTTTGTTCTCACTCCTGCAATTAAATGGTTGACTGACTGATAATTGCATGTGGGTGCAAGGCCTAAGTTTAATAACATATAATAATATAAATTTAAATGAAAATAGTTTATCATCAAATGAGATCTAAAATATACCTGCTATCATTAGCAATCTCTACTGGTAACCTTTTTGGTAACGTAAAGTCTTCTTTTTTACTTTGGTCTAAGTATCCTTCACTTTGTTCATTCCAGCTATTTACAGTAGATGATGTTTTCTCACTATACCAATTTTCTACAGAGTAATTTCCTTGACTATTATTTTCCAAATGAATAAAAAATGTATTAAACCATAACTGGAACATCTTTTCCTGTAAAAAAAGAATTATTGATTATATTTTTGTTATATTAGTAATTATTAATTATTAATAATATAAAGTTTTTTACATAAATTGTAATAACAAATGTAACATTAATTATAATTAAGATTTATTGAATACAGTTATTTGAATTAAAAAAATTATAGTTTTATCCAAATTTTATACAGTAGATCCTCATTTAATTTCAGGATTAGATTCTTGAAAATTGTGACTACTAACTGAAACTAAAAAACTCATGGGCTTAACATTATAAATCAGGGTTACATTTTCTAGAGTACTTTCTTTCTGGTATTAGAATTGATACTATTTAGTAATTTTTGTTACCTAGTCATTACTATAGTGTTCAATAATTAAATGAAATGAGCAAAAAGTATGAATTAAGTATAATATTTTAATTGGAAAAATGTTATATAGCAGTTATATCTTAGAATTTATGGGAGAGAAAATTATTTATTAATCCTTAGGAATCAAAGCACAAGTAGCAGTGACTAAAATACTTTTCATTCAACAGTAAAGACGTTTTCAGTATCAAGAGACACGGCAGTGACTCTAAGCCAAGTACAGTAGTCACTGACTGACTATTATTACCGGAGTCATTACAGCCAAAATTCAACTCGCTGTTACTTTGGTCCTAAGTTAAATATTATTAATCTGACAATTACATTTGAGAAAAGTATTCAATAGGACATAGATTGCTAAATTTGAAGTTTCATATCCAATTAATAATAGAATTAAAGCGGTTTAAAAA
>AYEL01017518.1:0-12203 GCA_000484575.1 Olivierus martensii
TTTTTTTTGTTTTTGTTTCTATACGGACTTTAAATATTTAAGTCTATTGATGAAGCCATCATCAACGTCCTTCGCAATTACCAGACGTTGATGTTAGCTTTGCGGTTTAGTATGTTTATTTGGGTCAGCTTTTAACGAGTGTGGACCCTGAATATTACTGATTTGATCTGGCAAAGACAGATTGTCCGTTTTTGGAAAGGAATTAAATGTTTTTTCGGTTGGACAAAAGGGTCCTTTCGCTTCACTAACGTCCGGAATATTTTGTAATTTATGGAAAATTTCTAATTGTGTCCGTAGTTCTGGGGATTTACGTAAACCAACAGGCAATAGTATTAAAGTTTTGTTGGCGCGGGAATCGGTTCGCCACTTCTGTTTTACTTGTTCAATGGCTCGTAATGTTAATGATGAATCTGCGGTACGTTGTCTCATCACAGATGCTATAGATGGTTCCGAAGTTGCTACTGGATTGTTGATTGACTCGTTAAGGGTAGGAGGATTCTCCCAGTCGTCATCCCATCCGCTAGCCATACTGGATATACAAATATTGAGGTATTATTATAGGGCTATGAATTATTATGTGAATATTTAATTTCCTAACATTTTTTTATATATCTAACATTTTTTTTATGTGTATTTTGAATTCTAGTGTCCCTTCTGTTTCAAACTGCAACACTTCTCTTAGGCTGCGCGTTCCCGACCCCTGGTTTAATTAATAATAATTATGCTAAATTATTAATTTATTTATAATTTTTACTAATTTCTAGAAATTTAAAAATTTGTTTTGACCTGGACTGTAACTAGGATCTTAAGGGGTCAGGATCGTAACTTGAACCAGTTAGACTATGAAGACATTAAGAGATTTCAAATTTCAGGATACATATAATTTAAATAATTTTAGGAGAATTATTGGACTAGGCTGATATCAGCACTTCTGAACAACCTAATTTTAACCATGAATCCTCTTTGCAAATTTGAGCAGACAGAATTGTTATCTTACTTTAGCCAAGTCTGTCTGCCTAAATTTACCAAGATGGATCATGGCTATTTTTAGCCTGTTCAGGAATACTGATATCAGCCTAGTCTAATAATTTTCCTAAAATTATTTGAGTTATATGCATCTTGAAATTGAAAATCTGCTGATGTCTTGGTAGTCTAACTGGTTAAGGCATTGGAATGGTAACCTGAAGATCCTGGTTTTGGCCAAGCAAAACCAGGATCTAAAGCAAATTTTTAATAATAAATTATAATTAAATTATTAAATAAGAGATGGTGCCACTGTAGCATAATAAGTAATTGTTAGTTTGGCTATTTTAGGATTATTTGATTAAAAATCCCTAGCTAGATTGAATTATGTTTTATTCTGTAGTTCTAAAAATAGATGATGATGATGGTAAAATGCTGAAAATATTTTTTTCAATGGAATATTTTTATGTAATTACTGCTGAATAATGCTGATTCCTAAAGAATAATTGATATATTTATAATATTTGATATTTTAGATTTACAAATGGTTAATATTTCACTTCGAGTTTTGCAACGGCCGGATTCCAGTATGTTACCAGTCATTTATAAAATGTTAGGAACCGATTATGATGAGCGTGTATTGCCTTCAATATGTAATGAGGTTTGTTTTTTTTAAATAAAGATGCCATAATTTGATGAAGTAATCAAAGGTCTTAAGTGTATTTTATTTTTAGGTTTTAAAAAGTGTAGTAGCTAAATTTAATGCTTCTCAGTTGATAACACAGCGACAGCAAGTATCTCTGCTAGTTAGAAAAGAATTGACTGATCGAGCTCGGGATTTCAATATCATCCTTGACGATGTTTCAATTACAGAATTGAGTTTTGGAAAGGAATATACTGCAGCTGTTGAAGCAAAACAAGTAAATGAATTTTAATAGAAAATTTTTTAATACTGAAAAAATATTTCAATTATCAGTTCTATAATTATTGACAAAATAATAAGATTATATTATCTCAACTTAGGTTGCCCAACAAGAAGCTCAACGTGCTGCATTTGTAGTAGAGCAAGCTAAACAGGAACGCCAACAGAAAATTGTACAAGCAGAAGGTGAAGCAGAATCTGCAAAAATGATATCCTTTAATATAATTTTTGAAAATTGATTTTTCTACCAGTTGATGAAATGTAAAGTTATGAAATTGTTGCTTTGTGTTATAAACCTGAGCTTTTATTCTCTAAGTTTGTGAATCTTGGTGCCTTTGAGATAGAATTTCATATGGCATTGTAAACACAAACTGAACATTGAGTCCACTCTTGCAATTCAGTGAAACTGGAGATTATTTCTTTGAGCAATAAGAGTGAAACAGGTTTTTCTTCAGTTGTTCTAAAACAATTAGAGAAAAACTTCTATAAGGAGCAACAATATTGATAATATCTTTAGTAATCTGATGGTGGAATAGGAAATATAGAATTGGTATTTTTAGAAAGTGTAAAATTTTTCTTTAATAAGGATTACTTAGGAGATGCAATTGCTGCTAATCCAGGTTACTTGAAACTTCGAAAAATCAGAGCAGCACAAAATGTTGCAAGAACGGTAAGAATTATAAAATTTCCATATATTAGATTGATGCATAATTCCGTAGCGTTCTGATTTGGCCTAGCAATACTGCATTCCTGTTCATTTGTTTACCGTTTTTACATTGTCACTGTTTACTTTGGAGTGTTGTCTTTTGGAATACGAGCTGTCAGTGAGATTGTTACAAACGATTGTTATTTCTTCGCTGTTGAAGATGGAGTATCAGGTCGAGAAAAGCGAACATTTCCGACATATTCTGCTGTACGGGATTAACGGAGGTTCAAGTGCAGTAAATGCGGCTAGGAACATCTGTGACCATCCGAAACTGCTCTCCAAACTTGGATTGATGACTTCCTAAACTCAAAACCAACAGATTTCTACAGACGGGGATCCAAAAACTACCCCAATGTTGGCAGGAAGTTATTGACAATGACGAGATTACATTGTTGAATAGTTGCTTGCTTGATTTGGTCAAATTTTTAACTGAATTTCATAAATAAAATGCTAATCAAACACACATAACAAACCTATATTTAAAACTCTATGGAATTATGCACCAACCTAATATAAAATAGCAACTAATCTAATTATAAACTTTTGATTTCCCGTGTTTCCTCTTATATGTTATCCCTGTGTATTCTTTGATATACAATCAAATTCATTTATAATGAGCATAGAAATAAAATCACAGCTATAAAAAAATATTTTGCTTATAATGGGCAATTTCTTGGCTATAAATAACAAAATTGATCTCTATCTAAAGAACAAACAAGTAATTTCTGTTTTAATTGGTTATAAAAATATTTAAAATATAATATTAAATAACATTAGTGTATATCTTAGATGTGATATCTGAAAAATTTGTAAATGTCCCAGACTCATATATTTATTTACTACTATATTGGGAATTTTTATTTGATATTTTTGTGAATTTTAGATTGCCGCATCACAGAACAGAGTATACTTGAATGCTGGTTCATTGATGCTGAATATTGCTGACAAGGACTTTGATATCTCTGACACAACTATTCAACGAGGAAAGAAAAAATGAAGTTAGGATCATATAAAATTTTTTAAAATGTACTTTAAATCAAATATTGAAATTATTGGGAATTTGTTAGGATAAATGCAAGCAGAGATTGTTAGCTGTATAAGATGCACTTATTTGTCTTTATAATGAAATCAAATTAATATTAGTAATAATTAAATAAACATTTTTCAATAAAAATTTATATTTCAGAATGAAGCAAGAAAGCCAAAAACATACAAACAGTACAACACATTTTAATTGACACATTGTATCAAGACATAAATTACAGTTCATTGTATATACAAGATTCTGATCGACTTAACAAATTAATATCTGTTCATATCTCTCACTTTTATTTTATACCACTTTGTGGTTTGACAATCAACATAGATACTCGTTTCAAACACATTCTTTATAAGAACACAAATTGTTTTTCTTAACGTTATAAATAAAAATAAATTATGTAAATCACACAAACATAGATTCAAGAAACTACAGCTACTTTAAGTATTGTAAAAATATATTTCTGTTGGAATTAAAAATTCGTTAACATTCATCCAAATTGGACCCACTTTTCAGGACAGTGAACTGATTAAATGAAAATATCTTATCAAAGATGTCCACTTTTTAAGCGAAAAGTCCAATTCAAATTTTAAACATTGATTATGGGATACATCTGAATATTACTATTCAATATTGTAACTACTAACAAAATGGAGATTAAATTAAAAATTAAAATCACAAGTTTTTACATAATTATTATTACAGTTATAAATAATTCAATCAAATACTGATTTTAGGAATAATTTTTTCTAAGAAACTTGTAATTTTAATTTCAAAAATTTAAAAATTAAAAATTTTAATTTAAAAAATTTTAAAAGTTTACAAACAGTTTGCTTGTGGACCATTGGGATGGACACATCTGATCTGTGATACTTTTGATGATAGTTCAGAATTTTGGAATTTTAAATGCAGTGAGTTTTAATGTTTTTTCATCCACACAAAATTAATTTTTATACAAGAGAGTTTAATAATAATAGAATATTGTAGTAGTGGGTATGTTATTTTGGATGATGTGCAAATTTTATATATAATTTAAAGTGTATACCTTGATTATATTTTCTACAAATCAGATAAATTTATTTATATATTTCTCTGAAATCAGTTGCCAAAGATAATTTAAAGCTTAACTCAGAACACTGCATTCTGTTGAACTATTTAAAAAATTTTTTCGTAATATATATATATCAAATAAAATTGCTTTATTAATACTGACATAAATTTTTTTTATGATATGCATTTCCAAACTTTTAACATTCTCCTTTCTGATAATTTAAAATTATCACAGTTAATGCTCCATATTAATGTCGATCAATATTAATATCCCTTAATAATATTAACCCATTAGATTATGCTTAATCACACAAGTAAGTTTGAATGAGATGACCAAAAGTGATGATATGAAAATTAACAAGGTTTTTGTAATGTTGACAAATATCAAGAAGAAAATTTTTCTTTACAACAGACAATATGCAGATTTAACACATAATCAAAGGGTTAATATCCATTTTAACATTTCTTAATTTAAACATATTTTCCAAAAATCTTCACACCAATGAAATAATTTAACAGCTAATGAGGAGCATATATGAAAGACTTAAAAGAACATTGCATACTCCAATAAATGAATAACATACAATGACTTTGAACTGTTAAGTATGCAGATGTACATATATAAAATTAACAAGGTGTTAAATTTAACAAGTAATATACTAATCTCCAGTTTAACTGACATCATTCACTAATCTATGTACCATAGATCACATAATTGCATAGTAATGATGATGTGGTAATTACTAGCATAACTATGAACTTATAATTTTTACATCATTAACTGTAATACAATGTGTGTATCATATGTATAAAATTTAAGACATTTTTGGTTAGGTTTAACACTTAGAATGAGATTAAAATTTATTTTACATAGGGCATAAAATTTGAGACCTTTAATCGAACATGTAAGTTTATAAATTCTTATGTATCAAAATGTTTTGTTTTACCTTTGATGTATTTCATACAGTGATGCTAGTTTGGTTTTGATTGTGTGAATGAAATGTCATAGGGATCATTTACAAAAATTTTTCTTGAAAATTATGTAAATTAATTTATAGCACCACAACATCATTTTATTTTGTAAATAAGCAAATCTGTAGATAGTAAGGCAGTGTTGATTAAAATCTTACTCTCTCCAATAAAAATAACTAACATACACACAAAATATGGCTAAGGTAGAAAATTTGTAAATTGTACACTAAAGTGTATTACAAAATATGCAATAAATAGGAATAATACTACTGTATTTTTCCTTAAGAAACACAATAGATTGGACTTAGAATTATACAGATGTGTTTTATAAAATTATATTTTACTGACCAGATTTACGTGTTAGAATTAATTCCATACAAGGACTATCTACAACTGCCACACCTACACTGCTGCGTCTTAAAGTCATGGATGTAACAAGCATCCACTTATTATGTCGAGGATTATAACGTTCAACTGTATTAAGACTGGAGCTTCCATCATTACCTCCTACTGCATAGATATATCCCTCTGCTTCTATGACTTCATGTGTCGTTCTGAAATTTTCAAAATTTCTCAGATTTCAAGTTAAATTTATTAGAACTCCAAAAATCTACAAACCTTCTAGACTGCATTGAAGGCATTGCTTCCCATGAATTTCTTACTGGATCAAAGCGTTCCATTGTGCACATACATAAACTGCCATCGTTTCCACCAACAGCATACAACATTCCATCTAAAGTAGTCACACCACAGCTGCTTCTTCTGTTAATCATAGTTTGTAAAGGTCTCCATTTCCCTTCCTGTAAATCATGAAATTTCATTAAAACATGTATATTAAATATTGTACATAAAATTTAAAAAATCTTTCTCCATAAATGAACATAGTCAATTTTATTATTAAATTATAACAATAATTTTTAGTGTAATGATCTCATTCTGGATATAAAAAATAACATATTTCTAGCATAAATTTAAAAATGGACTGCTTCTTGACCAATGATTTGGAAGGAAAAATTAATGTGACAAGAATAACATTAATGGTCGAGATAATAAGCAAGATAAATATCAATAAATCTGTATGAGGCAAATGAAATGTATACAATGCTATTACAGCAAGGAATATATCCTCTAATCTTATCTCCACCATGTTTTCAAGATCTGTTTGACCTTTGGCTTTATTTCTTGGTCTTGGAGACATAAAAGAAACATTACTTTTATCTATTGAAATCAGAGTCTTTTATCTATTTAATCTTTTCTTTATTCTTTTCAAAAGGAATGAAAAAAGTATTCATAAACTAGTCAAATTATACCCCTAGTGACCTATTTTTGAATTAAACTGCCAAATTAACAGTTATTTATTAATTACACTATCGTGCCACCATTTATTGGTTTAATAAATTATTATGACAAAACATAACAGCACAAGTTCAAGTGAAAGATTGATATATATTTATTATTTGCTAAAGATCTTTCAGCTTAAAAAGGTATCAATCTTTCACTTGAACTTGTGCTGTTATGTTTTAATTGTTGTATGAGAAGAAGCAAAAAGTATTTTGAATTTTATTTGAAATAAAAGTAATAATTTGTTATTTTAAATTTAGGCTAAGATTGTGTCTTCAGTTAAACTATAATTTTTACTAAAAATTATTAATAGATGGCACCACCTTAATCTAAATTTAAAATAATTTATTAAACCAATAGATGGTGGCACCATAGGGTAATTAATCATCATCAGCAACATTTCTTATTTCATCCACTGCTGGAATATATATGCATCATAAACAACTTCTTTTGTTTCAGATGTATGTATCTTGTGCAGTCTGCTCCACTGAGAGAGTAATTAATAAATAATTGTTAATTTGACAGTTTAATTCAAAAATAAGTCACTAGGGGTATAATTTAGTTAGAAATCACAACAAGCACTTGAAGCAGGATAAAAAACTAATTTAGTCCTGCTTCAAGTGCTTGTTGTGATTTCTTTTGTCAGTAGAAGCAGCAGAACTCAGTTGTTTATAATTTAGTTAGTTTAGAAATATTTGGATTAAATATCCCCTAGTTAGGTTGAATTAGAAATGAAAAAGGATTGAATAAATCTCCTTACAGACTAGAGATATATATGATTGTGCCATGACATGATTTTTTTCCTTTGCACTAAATGCTACTTGCCTTTTAGTCAATTGAAATTGCTTTTTGTGAAATTATAACTTGCATTGAAAAAAAGAATTACGAAGTTTCTCTTCTCTCGATATTGAGGGAGCTTTTGATTATTTGAGCAAATTGCCTATGCTTCCTTTAGGCATAAAATTTGCCCAACTAACGAGTCGTTAGCCATTTTCACATGATTAAAAAATTTCCCATTACTTTATCAGAAATACTTCAGAAGTACATAATCATAATTGATACATAAAGTTGAATTAACTGTAAATCCAAATAAAACTGTTTTTGTATCTTACACAGATGAAAAGATTAATGGAATTTATTGATATTATGTGGAAATTCTAAGATATTCAATGTAATTGTAGTGATGATAATGGACTAGAAAGCAATTACAATGAAGATCGAAGATTAATGGAATTTATAAGATATTCAATGTAATTGTAGTGATGATAATGGACTAGAAAGCAATTACAATGAAGATCAGCATCACAAAAAATATTTATTCTAAAATAACATCTTATATAAAAATGCATTTAAAACTGTAAAAAGTTAAATAGGAGAGGTTGAAAAGTTCTTACCCTCATCATGTTGTATGTATACTATAGATCTGTAATCTTAAACATTGACAAGTTACTGTCTTACTAATATGCATGCTTTTTTTGTTTTGATATCCTGTTTAATCAGAGTAAGAAGCGTGATGGTAGAAGAATTGAATATTGAACCATGATATGGTTTCTTCATCTTCAAAGGAAAACTGCACAAACAATCCACAAAGAGATAAGGAATATCCACCAGTTGAGATTGTAAAATAATAGAAACTAGAATTCAAATGTGGTCACACCAGTCTACAGGATGACCCAAGAGAAGGCCATCTATCAAGGTCATATCTGTGTTTTGGATTAGCAAAAGTGTTATGTTGACAGATTACTTAAAAGAAATGTCATTATAACAGGGTCATATTACAAGAATTTGCTATAAAAGTTATGGGTCAATATCAAGGAAAAAAGATATGGTTTGCTGTCAAAAGGTATGTTGCTACTAGCTGACAATGCACCTGCAACCAAACTACAGAAACAGTAACTTTTCTGTGTAAATATGGCTACGAAACCTTGCCCCATCTCCGTATTTTTCTGATCAGGCATCTTCAGATGACTTTGTTTTAAAATATAAAAAAACATTTACAAGGAAGAAGTTTCTTCAATGATGATAAGGTCGTTCCTCCTATGGAGAACTGGTTTGCCTTCAAATCTACCAACTTCTACAAAGACTGGATTAAACGACTATTCCACAGGTGTGAGATGTGTGATCCTAGGAGATGGATATGTAGAGAAGAAAGAGCTGGAGAAACAAAATTTCCGATTCCTAGCACATCCATGTCATAATGAGGGTAAGAACTTTTTGCTTCCTTTCATACATATATTATTAAAGCTGAAGTTGCAATATTTGGAAATACTAGTCTATTATCGGTAATGTTAAGTGTCAGTTTATTTTAAAAATGAAGGAGATTGCAGATTTAAAAGATAGCATTGGAATGAAACTGGTTAAGTTAATCAGGAACTATTGGGATTGCTCATTTTTACAAGTATTTAATGCATTTGTGTATTGTTACGTGATATTGTGGATAAGATAATTCTGTTTCAAATATTGTGTAATATTGAATCAATTCTCTGTATGTGGGATGCAATTTTCTAATGATATCAAGTATTTCACAATTATGTTAGATGAGATTAATTTGGTCTTTATCTCAACAAATAGCAATGAAAACATAAGCTCTCTTTGAATCTGTAGCAGTATTTTCAATAAGACATTGGCATTGAAACCTAAATTGCTACTAGGAGTTATATTATTGCAATAAGATTCATTATTTATGCTGTTATTGTATGATGATAGAGGAGGATTAAACATAAATCTTGCTTAAGACTAAACTTGAAAAACAAAAAAACTTGAAACTTGAATAATAATTTATATAAAATTCCAAATTCATAAATTGTCAAAAATTCAATTAGTTTTACGTAATTAACTAAAACAGTAGTTTTTAAAGTGTGATATACTGTATGTGCATTATATATTAACAAAAATGTTTGTTTGTGTCAACACGAACATTTTGTATGTTGGTCTGAGCCATTATAGATGCTATCAAACTGCTGCATTTAATTCATTTGGACATTTTTGCTTTCTGTTTATTGATGCAAGACCTAGATGATTTCTATATACTCTATAGCAGACATGTCAAACTTCTGGCTTTAACTCATTTTAGTGTAGCCTGTCTATTGCCATATATATTTTTAATACATTGATGCCAGGCTTATGACCTTCAACTACTCTGTTTCTGGCTATATTTACATGACTGCCAAAATTTATTAATTATACTATGAGGAAATATATATCCAAATTCACTTTTAAAACCACAAATAATACACAGTTATTTGTGAATTATTTATTGATATTTATAACCATTCCATCTTGTTTTGTGATAAAGATGTAATATTTGCACTGATGATGGTTTATTAAAACCGAAAGTACTCTGGCAATTAATAATTGTTTTTCACTTTAACTGAGAGCATTATAACTGTGTATTATTTGTTATTATTATACTATAAGGTTTACCTACACTGCTTCTTATGAATTCAAAATGATTACAACACTTAAAACAGGAATACTGATATATGTATACAAATAATGCTAAAATTATACACCAAACAATGGTTATGCAGTTTATTCAAAGTGCTTTTGGCTTAGTTACAGCTCTCATCAACGATATATGCCATTACTGAATATTAAAATTGAACATAGAATGAAAGAATACATTTTAAATTAATATATTTTACATTCATTACTATAGTAACAAAAACTTTAAAAAAATTTATATTCTAAAATTAATATTAAACTTAACCAAAAAAGCATATTACATGACAGATAATACTGTTGTTATTAAATTAAAATTGATTATTATTTACCAGTTTTGCAACAGTATTAACTGTCATGTAATATGTTTCTTGGTTAAGTTTAATATTATTTTTAGAGTATAAATTTTTAAAGTTTTTGTTACTGTAGTAAAATATGTTAAATAAAAATGTATTCTTTCATTCTGTGTTCGATTTTAACATTCAGTAATGGAATGATCATTGATCAGGGCTGTAACTAAGCCAAAAGTGCTTTGAATAAACTGAATAAACATTGTTTGGTATATAATTTTAGCGTTATTTGTATACATATACCAGGGGTGGCCAAGCTTCATGTCATTAACCCTTTGCGCTCCTAAAAAATATTTTTTTTAATGGTCTATCGCTCTAGCGTGTCCATTTGAAAAATTTATGATTTTTTGTTTTTTGCCATAACTTTTTTGCATTTTAATATTTTGACACAAAAAAATTGGATTTTGTCAGCAATACACCGTACTCTGATACCTTTTTTTAGTTTTTGATGAAGAATCAAAAGAATAAGAGAGAAAAAAAATTCGAAAGCAATTAGGCCTAATTTGCATATGTAAACGGATTAAGGACCAAAAGAAAAAAAGAAAAAAATACAAAAGCAATTAGGCCTAATTAGCATATGTAAACAATATGTAATTTTTCAAATTATTCATGATTTCGGGTATCGGATAAAAAAATTTTGAGAAAAAAAATGCGAAAGCAATTAGGCCTAATTTGCATATGTAAACAATACATAATTTTTATACGAAAGCAATTAGACCTAATTTGCATATGTAAACAATACATAATTTTTCAAATACGAAAACAATTAGGCCTAATTAGCATATGTAAACAATATATAATTTTTCAAATTAATCATGATTTTGGGCATTGGATAAAAAAAATTTTTATATATTTACATTCTTGATGATATACATCTAATAATACCAAATACGTTCATAATTCTAAAAAGGTTTTTCCTCTAAACGTAAAGAATTTTTGATTGAAAAACGATCAGGGCAGATTGTAATTTGCTGATACGATGACAATTTAAGATTGTAATATGATCCCCAGACCGCAATCTGACGCCTTGTGTAAACAATCATAATATCCCTCTCGCGGAAGAAATATGGTATTCTACTACACAAATGTTTAAAATTATTGTTTGTTAGCCATTTTTATTCGTATTTTCCTAAAATAATGTTTGATAAATACTTTTTATTTTATAAGAAGTATTAATACGTATGAGAATGTCACTTTATTGAAAATTAATTTATTTTAATAAATATTGCTATAATTTGTATACGTCGCTATCATCCTGCCATCTGTATGCCAGTTTTATCACTGATTTTTGATAATTTATCACTTTTTATACATTTTTTACTCAAATTTGTCTCAGTGCCTTTTAAAAATGGCAGATAGTGAATTATTTCTCTGTATTTAGTCATTATAAGTCATTAATTTTTTAAAAAATAGTTAAAA
>AYEL01017520.1:0-13439 GCA_000484575.1 Olivierus martensii
AACCACCTCCCCTACATTAAATGCGTGTGGGACACGTCTAACGCACTCAATGTAGGCAGCACGCTATTGTGGATTGGAAACTGTAGCCGATCATGATTTCCGGTTTCCAGCGCCTAGTTGAAAGTGACAAACATTTTGGCCGGAGCTGTACCATAGCTTACTGTATATTATCCTTATTTGCTTGGTACACAATAAATGATGGAAATGATCTGGTACTTATGATTTTAAATTTTCTATAACCTAAGTGTGAACCATGCTTAAAGAGACACATGATTAACCATTAACTCCATCTCTCCCACCCGCTATTTACAAATAAATTCAAAGAGCCTTTAATACTGTATATACCAGCGGTGGGCAAACTGCAGCCCTATAACTAATAGCTCTAATGCCAAAAATTTTATCAATAAATAAAATGAATACAAAAAATATGAAATTGTTCCATATCTCAGCAATATAGTATGTAATTTCTAGAAAAGTAATAAATAACAATCCATATATGAAATTGTTCCATATCTCGGCAATATAGTATGTAATTTCTAGAAAAGTAATAAATAACAATTCATATGTTAAACTGTAGATGTCTTTACAATGTCATATTTCATACAAAAATAGATGTGATTAACCGTTAACCAGAATAAACATCATTGTGTAAGAAATCAGTTGCAAAAAATAAATTCAAAATCAAATTAAATCATTTTGTCAGTCAATCAGCTCAATACTTCTTGTAATTTCACAGTATTTGTATTTAATATTTGTACAATTTACTAAACAGGTATGTTTTATTTATTTTTTCAAATTTAAAATGATTAAATTATAATTTTAATATATAAGTTAAAAGAATTTCGACCCTGTCAAGCTTCTCTGAAAATAGCGTTTCACTTTCTTCGGACTGCTGGCATTATTCAAACCTATGGTTCATATAACTATCAATGAAAGCTGATCTATTAAGAAAATTGGCTTAATTTTAACATGTCTGCCTTTTATAATATCTTAGTCAACAAATGCTCCCTTAGGATCTTTCTATTTTGGCTACATAATTTTCTAAGAGAATTTTTGTCACCTCAGAAATTATTAGGTGAATGCGTGATTTGGATGGTGAAGGTCGCTGGGAAAAGTGCGGCCTAGGCTATATTTCATTGATGAAATATGGCCCTTTCTCCAAAAGGTTTGCCCACCCCTGGTATATACAGTACTGATGAACTTTGGGATGTAAGTCACATGTCCGTGGCAGATTAATGAGTACAAATACAATACCAAAAGGAATATTTATTTAGACATTTCTACTGGCAGATAGCAGATGGCGTCTTATTGGAGTTTGCCTATTCCATTAACATAATGAAGATCTGTTCTGCCAAATTTCTTGGTGATCAGTGAGGATGGCGGTTTAACTGAGGTGTCTTATCAGGGTTTGACCATATATATAATAATTCTGTCAATAATAAACTCGTCAGGAAAAAGTGAGATAGGAAGTAAAATTCAGACCAGCTGTGAGACATAGTTTGTCACTTCATCATTCATTGAAAATAATTCATTGGAATTGACATATAAGTTTGGAGAGAAAATAAACTATAAGAACATACCATCTTGCACAAAGATCTTTATCACCTATAACATTAAAACCATGGATAATTAAAACTAAATAGGTGATTTGATGTTGGAGATAAAAGGTCTTACTGTGTGCAGGGTGTCACAGAAACTTGATGCAGATGAATGAGAAATAGTTTATTAATTATAAACAAAAAAAAATGGAATGATTTTTTCCTTTTCACTGGGAAGGAAGGAGAAAGACAATTTTTTTATAGGATATAATTCTCCCTGAGAAAAAGGAATCACTCACTGGTCTGGGGACAAAAAAGATGTATCGGAGTTCTCAAATGTTAAAACAGAGAAGGATGTGCTGAGGATTTGCTTGCTGGAGATCAACAGAACTGAAGGTGAAGGAACAGTGGATTGGCATAATTAACCCTGAAAGGAAGAAAAGATAAGTAAACCACCATCATACAAGGGAACTATAGAAATTTCTGATTGTTTTTGAACTGTTTTGGACCAAATAACGATCCAGTCGGTGCACTTCTGACTTCAGAAACAGTAGACTTCATTTTGTGATATATTATAAGGTATTTATCCTCTATGATGATCTACTTGTGCTGAATATATAAAACTCTCTCTCTTTACCTCCTTCAATAAATTTTTGATTTGTTTGAAATTATTTCTGAGTCAGTTAGAATCAGGAAAAATCCATTGTCCACTCATCCTTACCTGTAAGCTCACAAACACTCATGGCTAAAATCTGCCATTCCATCCAGGGGTCCCCACACTTCACATATATGTTCTAATACATCAAATTTAAAATTTGAAAAAAACAATGTTTTATACTATAAAATAATAAAATATAACAAAAAATTATATGTAAAATGAATTACATGATAACATATTTGCAATATTAATTAATAAATAATAATACATTTGTATTGAAATAGTATTGAGTTGTTCAGAAAGTAATTTTGTTTTTTTCATGAAAATGAATGACATAATAAAAAAGAAAACATTGTAAAAAGTAATATGTTTAAACAATTAGATGTAGATGTAAAAGTAAGAATTATGAAATCCTTAAAAAAATTAGTATTAAATTGGGAACATATTAACATATTAAATGTATGGTTGTTCACATCATTAAAAAAGAATATATTTAGGCAGATATTCCAATAACGTCAGATAAAATTTAGGACCGCTTAATGTGGATATTATAGATTGGAATTAATAAATAGAAAAATTTTTGTTTATAGAAAGTAATGTAATATAAAATATATTGGACTTCTGGAATAGTAATGAATTTTATAAGGAAAGTATTTTGTTATAGTATAAAAAATAAATACAAGTTATGATGTGATAAGAGTAAAGGTATATGTTTGATCTTATATAAATGTAATATTTTTGGATTATTGTAATAAATAAAAAATATCTTTATTTTTTAATACAAAGGAATGGCAGTTCCAAAGTTTATTAATGAAGAATTGCTTAAAGGTTATTAATGAAGAACTGTTTGAGATTGTTTTTTGTGGAAATTCACGTATAAGTTTAACTGAAGAGGGCCAGAGTCATGGCTGAAATGCATATTATAATAAGTGAAATTTTATAGAAATAATTTTTAGTATAGATTTTTAAGTGCAATATAAATTCATCTTTTAGTAATTTTGGGAAAAATAAATTAATATCTTAAAAAAAGTAGTTGTTTGATTCGTTCCCGGGCACTGACATAGCACTGAGAACAGTAGTGATTAAAAAATCTTTAATTTAAGAAACAGTTGTGGAATGATAGTATTCCAATGAAATTGATTTTTATTGAAACTTTAAATATATACATATAAAATAAATTATTATAATACAAACACAAATATATCAGTTTAAAAGGTAGATGATGTTGTGATAGTAAGGTAAGTAATGTTTCATGGTAGCGATCATACCAAAAAAACTTTTATAGTGATGGAGCTGGAGTCGGAGCTAAAACCTCAGTTTTAAAACAATGACTCCGGAGCCGGATCTGGAGCTACAGCTGAAATATACTGTCATATAAATCACTTTTATATTTTGATACATTTTCATTAAAAGATTTATTTTAGCAAATGGCATTAATACATCGGTAACTAAAATCAAAGATCACTTAATTTATTGATTTCAAATTTGGAAATTGTGCAGTATTACTACTTTTGTCATAGGAGTTAAAATTTGGTTACGTGACTGGAAATGACGTCATCGGGGACTTAATCTGACCTCCGCTAATGGTGCATGCACAAAAAAATCAAAAGTAAAAAACTAAAAAAACAGGCTAAATAAAAAACCATGCCTCATCTACCATCAGGTCACCGCCATGACAGTAGCAGTGCAGTGGCACATCACTTGAAGTTTTTTTTTTTGGAGTGAATCTTTAACATAACGGAATTGTCGATTCGTATTGTATACATCAGTCGGTGGGCGGCAAATCTTCAATTTTCTAATGTATAGCTTATTTGGAATGAATGTTTAACACAACAGAATTTTGCCGCCCACTGACTAATGTATAAAATACGAATCGACAATTCCGTTATGTTAAAGATCCACTCCAAAAACCTATTATTAGAGAATTGAAGATTAGCTGCCCACCGACTAATGTATAAAATACGAATCGACAATTCCGTTGTGTTAAAGATTTTCACTCCAAAAAAAACTTCACGTGATGTGCCACTGCACTGCTACTGTCATGGCGGTGACCTGATGGTAGATGAGGCACAGTTTTTTATTTAGCCTGTTTTTTTAGTTTTTTAATTTTGATTTTTTTGTGCATGCACTATTAGCGAAGGTCAGATTAAGTCCTCCGGTGATGTAATTTCCGGTCACGTGACCAAATTTTAATTTCTACGACAAAAGTAGTGATACTGCACAATTACCCCAAATATTTATTGAATTTTAAGTGCTTAAGTCGGTGTAGACTATACACAGGTTGTGCATTTTAACCGATTTTCAAACTGTAAAGTCAGGGGAGTTAGCTTATATTCAGGTATATATGGTAGATGGTTAGGAGCTGGAGCCAGCAGAAATTTTAATACACTATTAGCAAAGGTCAGATTAAGTCCTCCGGTGATGTAATTTCCGGTCACGTGACCAAATTTTAATTTGTGGTTCTGGAGCCAGAGCTGGAGTCTAACCTACACGGCTGTCCCAATTAAGTGGAATCCACTGTATATATATTTCCAAAAAGGAACCGACTTCATCTCCAATTCTTTTATGAACTTTGACCTATAGGTTGTCCCTTTCATTTGGTACTACCATGGCCTATAAATATATATGGTCATTCCACTCCTACCAATAACAATAGAAAAACTGTTAAGATCTAGATTTTAATCATCAGGGCAGCATTGTTGTCACACCTAGGATCATAGCAGATGAATCTGTAGAGTTACTTATATAAGCTTATAGCTCAAACTTAATACTGCAAAATATTTTAGCAGGAATTTTGCTATATTTTGTTAAATTAGAATAAAAACACCTTAGAGTTATCCTTAATGATTTATGGACTTAAATCATAAAAAATAATATTTCAAAATTTTTAATGTTAGTTCACAACTATCATTTTTAAGTCAACAATTTTGCAGTTGTGATTTGTTTTTTTGTCGATTCTTCAAATGTATTTGAAATAATGCCAATTAGTACAATTCTAATTGTTCGATTCTTCAAATGTGTTTGAAAGTGAGGTACCGGAACTCTGAATATAATTAAAAAAATAAAAAAAAAATAATAATTAAGATGTAATTAAAACCAGCAAGAGAAATAGAAGAAATAAGAAGGAATTTATCACCAAAGTTGCAATATGATTACAGACGTGTTATGTTTAGTCATTGTTCTTTTAAATATTGAATTTTGACGAAATAGTCTATTCAGGTGTCAATTCAAAATCTAAGAAATGATACCTGAACCATCTGTAAGTTAGAGATGATAATCCTTGTTCTTAGCCCGGGAATAAGGGTCAAAAAGGTCGCAGATATTTAAGATCCGATATACCCTCAATTGAGGCTTGCTTGTCCTCCAGCATTTGTTCTGATTTCTAGCTGCGTGCATCACAACCGCAGTTTCCGACTGATTTCACGACTGCCGCTATTTTACTTCATCCGTCCAGCCTAACAGTTTACTGGTGCTACGACGTCTTCTTCGACTTCAGATCGTCGACCTTTTTATTTTCTCTCAAGATTCAAGCCATCTTTCTCATCCACAAGATTTCCCTGTTCCTTACTACTTCTGTGTATATCTTTAATTTTGTAAAAGGACTAAAGACTGTGAAATAGAGAGACTAAAGACTGTAAATTGTGAACAGTGACCACCTCGTCAGCCTCCAACGAATTTGTATCTTCCGGTTGTGTTTTCCGGAGAATTAATACTTCACAAATCAGGTATTTCTCCTCTCATTGTAAGATCACAAATTCACTTGTATAGTGAATGAAATCTCTCATAATAAAAGAAATTGTTCGTGTTGAACATCGTCTCTGTTTTATCTGCCGAACCTCATTACCCGTCCTTATGTGCATTGCTTACCACTCTTTAGGACAACGCCTGTCAACATCGTCCTCAGGCCTGCGGGCCTCACAGAAATAATGCCAATTAATACAATTCTAAATGCTCCGAAATTACTAACGATAAGATTTTGTAATTATTAATTCTACAGAAAATGGATTAAAAAAACTTTAAATAAAAACTGAAAATGTATTTCAGTATAATGCCTAGTATACTAATTCCGTTTGAAAAAATAAATAAATAAATAATTTAATGGGCTAATTATTGTATCTGAGCACAAAGCTCATACAAATGCTGAAAAAACTTTATTTATTAAAATTTCTGGATCAGAACAGACATACTATGGGCATTTGAAGTAAAACTTGTTGCATTTTAATGTAAATAAGGCATAATTCCTTGATAATAGCAACATTATAATTACCTTTCACATGATTATTTAAAACAATATTATTTGTTGATATATTGGTAAATAAATTTTCAAGTATATCAATTTCAATTTCATTCATAAAATAATTTATAATTTAGTTCAAACTTTTCTATGATACATATCTCCTTTAGTGAAAACAATTTTCTGAAATTTATTTTTGTATCTGCTAGAAATGGTATGTACTGTACAGTATAATAGTTTTGAAAGAGGAAAATATCTCATTATTTAAAATAATTTATTTATCATTTCATATCTAGTATTGTATTAGAACTTTTTTGATAGGAATAAAGCTATCTGGAAACTGAAAGTTTTTAGCGATTAATTTTGATAGCTATGAGATTTACTGTTCTTATTCATCTTTCTCTTGTTTTGAAAGATTATATACTGTAATTATGTAAATTATCTTACTTTAAAAATTCATTCCCATAGGTATTAGTAGTTCAGCACAAATAAATTTAAAGATATTTGAATTTTTACAATTGCATTTAACATTTTCGATGGAAAATACTGTAATAGAAAAATTGGAAGTGGAATTCCTATAATAGATTTATTTTCAATATAGAGAAGTATACATCACAACAACAGAATTATTTTAGATTTCACAGGAATTATTGGCCCTCTTTAGCTGATGTTTTATATCCCTAAATAAAAAACCGATATATATAATTTCCAAGAGTAGAGTATTTTAAATATAAATACAAATAAAATAAATAAAAATATGAACTTGTTTATATATAATAGTGAATAAAGTATTTTCATTATTTGTGAAACAAGCATTCCAAATTTAAAATTCTATTATTTTTCTGTGATGAGTTTATATAATTTTATCTATTAAATCTAAATTAGCTTTATAAAAATTTAGTGAAAATTGATTGTAGAAAGAGTAATTGGAAAAATGGTAGCAGATATGTTACAATGGGGCCAAGAACATATATTACAGTTAGAAGAATTTGAAAATTTTTATAAATCTCATATCGAAAATAAAATTCCAAATATGAAATATCACATCTGCTGCCAGGAGTAATACATTGGTTAATAAACATTTATCATAGGAGATATAGAGCTGCTCATAGTTTCTTTGTTTTACCTTGAACATATAGTGTTTTTCCTTACAGAATCTGTATCCTGAATTGTAGCCAGGCACAAAACAACATATTGGCATTTTTCATCAAAAAAATAAATAAAATTACTTCTCTAACAACAACCTATGTCAGGTTACAAGTAGGAATTCAGCACGACATGGAACACAGTGCACTCTAGTGATGGGATTTCAAAATCTTACAGCAATGGCGTCAAAGTGGAATGACCATATATATTTATAGACCATGGTACTACTTTTGCGGGCATTGCAATTATATCCATAGTGATGTATGGCTTTAGGTCTGCCATGTTGTCACATCATACTTTTGCATGAGAAAACTGAATTTTCTATTTCTAAACTGTAGGTCATTTGCCAGTGGATAGAATGTCTAATGATATCAAGAAAGATTAAGTGTCCTCAAGATACACTTTCAAATGAGCAGAGAAAAGCAGGCTGATCAGAGGAGAGGGATGATACTGTAAAATTTCCTCTGCCTAGGATTCACAGGGGCCTGGACATCATCCCACAATTTGTTTTTTGCACGCTAATTAACCATAGGACTGAAAATTCCGAAATGGGGTAATAAATTGCCCAACCTTATAATTTGAAAATTACTTGGAGCCCATGTAAATTTTCCCCTGGGCCTGGCGACGTCTCAATGCCCCTGGCGTAAAGCTATAGTCTCAGTGGAGTATTTAATTAAATTCAATAGAAACGTCTGACAGTCTCAGTGGAGTATTTAAATTCAATAGAAACGTCTGAACTTACTCCTAATAATTGGATAAAAAATGTTGCTAAGAAATAAGGTAACAGCAGACTGATTATCCAACAGTGCTAAATTCATTGTTGAGAAAAATATTGGGAGGAGACCATCGATGGAGGAGATCAATGTGTCAAGTTGACAAACATGCTTTCATTCCCTGTATGACTCTTAAATCAAGTGATCATGAGTTTCCATTTGAATGACGAAGAACTTCCCAGTGAATCAGTGAAATCGGCATATGAAATCACAATAATTAAGATTCAAGAGGAATCTTTGAATTCAATTGGCGTCTATCTAGAAAAAATGTGTTTTCTCATGGTCGTTATATATTGTAGAATCATTAGCAAGTGCTTCAGATAATTTGTAATTTATTCTCTCCACTAATCTCGAAAATTCTATAATTAATTTTTATTACGAAATATGTTCTTAATAAATAAGACAAACTTCGTTAATAATAATGAAATTTTGCCTAATGATTAAATTCAATTTTGAAATCATTAAATTGTAAAATCATTCATCAATAACCAACATATTCTTTTATTATTGGTGTAGCTGCAAGGAGGTTTACTAGTACAACATAATTGCATTATGCAACGGACCCATCGCACTAGCCACCACTATTTATGTTACAGTCAAATGTGCATGGTTCATTTCCACCTCATGATAACTGAAGTGATTCACATAAGTTAATTACTTCAGTTCATCTTGAACTTTCTAGCATCTGTAACATCTCCATCCTGTTCCCCTATATGCCCATTTTATATCTAAATTATTTTCAGTTGCTCTTATTGCAAGTGTTGTGTATTGTATATCTTTTTTAAATTCTGTCAATACAATTATGTATAATTCACTTTTTGTTGTTGTAATGTGTGATTGTATAAATCCATTTGATATACTTCATGTTTTCTTAATTGCAATATTGGAGGACAATTGTTCCTGAGCAATTGGAATATGGAATTATTCCTCTTAAACCCAATCTTTTTATTTGATATTTCCTCTAATTTCTTCCTATATATCAATGGACAGGTGTACAATAGGTCATGCTGTTGAAACGATTATACTTCATACCATCATTATCGTGATTTGTTGTCTATGAAAATTTAAATTTCTTTCTGCTTTGCATAATACCTTTAACATTTCTTGTTTAGAGTAGTCATTTTTGGCTCCCTTTGTTAGAATAAGATTTATTTCATCATCTCTGTTCTTCATGTTTGAACAATGCATGAATGCTCAATGGAAGAGGATGGGAATGAATGAGGATATGCTCAATGGAATCACCCATATGATTTCTTCTGTATGAATATTGGACTATACTGTTTTCTATGCATCTTTGTCATGTATTTAGCATTTATTATCTGTATAGCTAGATAATGTATTTGCAGTTCATTTCTTTGATCTAGAGCAGTGCTGTCCAATTATAATGAACTCATGTGTTTACTAGAGATAATGGAAGGCCACATTTACAAAAAAGAGGGGAGGTGCTTTGGTACTTGATAGGCTATTGTCTCAACCAATGGAATGTAAAAATATAATGCTTTTTGGAAACAAATTTTATTTCCAGATTAACAAACCTTATTACAAAGGAACGCATAAATATAACTCTTTTTGGAAACCAATTTTATTTCCAGATTAACAAACCTTATTACAAAATTATAATACCAGATTGCATCCAATAAACATGTTACATGTTATCAAAAAGTTATAAAATATAAGCAGTTAAAAAATATAAAAAAAATAATGTGTGCACCTATTCAGTATGATAAATGAAGGCGTGCAACAGCATTTACAAGGGCTGGAATATTTGCATCCATTCCTGTTGTAGCTAGCTGCAGAATATGTAAAAGAGAAGAACCTGCCTTGGTTAGAAAATACACTTTCACACAAATGAGTACTACTAAACATTGATATTACTTTCCAACCAAAATCACAAAGTTAGGAAAACGTTTGTTAAAACAAAGCAGTTTTCCATGTGATTTGTTATGAAAAAGTCATTTTCCCCACTGCTCCTGATATATTTGATTTTTATTTTCTACTTTACTTTTTTCTCACTCATTTCACAAATGCAACAAACTCACGGTAAAATAAAAATATAATTAAATTAAACAGTAAAATAAAAATTAAAACCGAATCTCATAACAAAGGTCACACAATCACTGAAATGGTAAGTTTTAAACCAAAAAATACTGTCACAATTCAAAACTTTAAACTGAAATAGCTAAAACTAAAATTGTGTGATCGAAAGTCTATAAAAACCGAAATAACTAAAACTAAAATTGATGTGATTGAAAGTCTTATAAAAATGTTGATGTCACTGACAGCTTGTTGATCATTAAATAATTACTAATAAATAAAATAAATCGGAAACTGATACACTGCCTGAACAATATAAGAGCATCTCCTTAGCACTTAGGCAGGGTCAAGAAAAAACACAACTTAGATCTTCATTTAAAAAGTAGTAGCGCTTTCGATTTTTTAATAACAAAATCCTCTTCAGCTGTACATAAATGTTAGAACACTTAATAAATACCAATTATCGAACGCAAAATGGAATACTTCAAAATTATTTTAAAATACATTAATAGATAAAATTTAAAATGTTTAAATAGGACTGAAAATGTTTCCGTCAAAGTAGACTTGGCAGATCGGAACGGATCTTCTTTGCTTAGACGAATTATTTCTGCATCTTCATTGTTTGTAGTCAGTCGTGGACGCCCAGGCGATTTTTTTAGGCGATAGGGTTCCTCTCTCGTGAAATTGCTGTAATAATTTATAAATTGTTTGGGCTTATTTGAAGTATATTTGCAATATCTTTTACAGATATCTCATTTTCCCTGTGATGAAGGAATAATTCTCTAATGTTTTTAGATATGGTAGGTGGCATGTTTGAACGCTAACTTAGCTCACTTGAAGAATCCATCTTATCGCTTGATAATTCAGTTAATGCCAGTAATTTTATGGCTCTAATTAATTTTATTATTATTTGTTAAGCTACCTAATGTATTAATAAAGCTAATTCTCTCTAATTTTTTCTTAAACTTCAACGTAATATCGTTTATTTCTAATGAACAGGTCGGGCGATTTTCTAAGTCTGCACATTTGCTCTCTTTATCTATTAGGTGTTTCTTTCTAGAAATCTTTTCCCAAAGGCGTGTGATAGTTCTAATCGAATAACCATTAGGTGTTTCTTTCTAGAAATCTTATCCCAAAGGCGTGTGATAGTTCTAATCGAATAACCATGGTGTAACGCCTGTTTTTTGATCCATAGCAGCTCTTTATCTCTGCTTCTCGATGTCGTACAGTGTGTCAAAATGCGTTGGAGTAGTGCTCTAAATGCTGCTAACTTGTAATGCCACGGTTCTTTCGAGTCAGCTTTAATAAAGATGGGTATATAGGAGTCTTTTCTAAAGACACTTAGAGAATATTCTCTTTCTTCTATAACTATACGGATATCTAAGAAATCTATGGAGTTTTTACTTTCTCTCTGTTTAATTAATTTTAGGACAGCGTTAATGTTTAATTATTCTTCTCCCCAGGTGTTTACCAAATACCGTGTTACGATACTGACTTTGAGAAGTTTACTAGATATATAGGTTATATTGGACGATCTTTATGTAAAAGGATTCCGGAGCACAAGCGAGATATAGCCAACAATGCTCCCACTACATCACAGAAGGCCCTTATAACTGATTTGTGAATAGATTGGGAAGATGCAAGATTAATCTGGAAGGAGGAAGATCCTAGGAGAGGAAGAATAGCGGAAGCCATCACCATCTATGATAAACGCAATGACGTCATACCACCGGTTAATAAAGTAGACCCGACGAGTGTCAGTAACGCCTGGAAATGGTGTACGAGTGGTAAAAAATCACGGATTTAGAAGTTAATTCTCCCAGGATAAAAACGCTTATAAATTTTTTTAATTTATTTAGTTTATTCTGTATTTTAATTTTTATGTTAGAATTTATTGTTTGTTACACCAACCCCCGTGGTTGGTGTGCTCAGCGGGGCGACTTTCGCCGGATACCACACCATTTCCCCACACACCAACCACGGCTTTTGCAGCCGTGGTTGGTGTGTGGGGGCGACTTTCGCCGGATACCACCAGACACTAGGAGCCACTTAGTCAATCCCTGTCACTATGAAAGTATCGGCCCGGCTGCAAAACAGATACGAGCATACTGACAGCCGGTAAGCCCTCTCACCACGTCAAGGTGGGCCCCACGTCGAGAGGAGCCGGTAAACCCTCTCACCACGTCAAGGTGGGCCCCACGTCGAGAGGGATAAGCTGTGCAGTCCGGCTTCATGACATTTGACCTCGATTTTTTAAAAACGAAGGCATACTGACCTAAACCCTTTTACACGGGTGACTTTTCGATGGCCCCCAACCTGTATGCTAAAGCCGATCGAAATCAGCTTTAACATACAGGCAAGGGGGATTGAGGTTGGGTCCTCCCCTTGTGAAATGTAGGGGGTGGTATAGTGAAATATGACAAAATGTTGTTTTTTAATCAAATAAAAAATGGTTTATATGAAAATTTTAATTGATTATTACAATTTGTCAATCGTCATCTCGGACAATGTTCACATGTCGTTCATTTCTTTTGCCCCTGTTGGTTTTTCTGACGTAGCTGCGACCCATGTTATATGCTAGAAAAAGAAGTTAATAAATAGATAAAAATGTAAAACACGAAAAAATTAAATTGAACGCGTTATGAGGCCAGAACAGCCTAATAGGCACTTACCCCATGGCGCTGTTAGGCACTTGCCCTAGATAACAATATTTACGGGGCAAGAGCTTTCCAGGGTTTTTCTCTAAAAATTTTGAAATGACAAAAAATATTGTTTACATAATGTAAACCTTAATCAATATTCTTCGTATTAACAAAAAAATATCTCCTAATATGAAGTTATCTTAAGAATTACTGCACTTTTAAAATGCTGTCAATATCTCCTAAATGAATTATCATAAGAATTATTGCACATTTAAAATGCTGTCAAAGTTTTGTTCGCTGTTCGGACGCGACGAGTCGGCCGGATGGCCGCGTGGTAAAGCTTTGGCTTATCACCCTGGAGGATCCGGGTTCAAATCCGGGTCCCACACCTCCAATTTTTCAGGAGGGGTCCGG
>AYEL01017521.1:0-15105 GCA_000484575.1 Olivierus martensii
TAAGAATTATTGCACTTTTAAAACCTGTCAAAGTTTTGTTTGCTGTTCGGACGCGACGAGTTTGTAAAAGTCGACGTAAATACTGGATTCGCATCATTCATCGTGAGATCTACGTCGATAGGTCGATATTAACTTGTAGTAGAATACTACAATATTAAATAGCTAATTTCCATTATCTTATAATTAAAAAAATCTCGATAATGCATTTCCCCAATTTCGATTATCTTATAATAAAAAAAAATCCCGATAATGCATTTCCCCCAAGTACGCTCTTACCCCACTCCACCTTACATATATTTGCATTAAAAAATTACTAACAAAAATCAGTTCAAATTTAAATTAAAAAAATAACTAAAAATTTTTTTATTCTGACTTTGGTTTTAGCAAATATATCTATAATCTCGTTATAATTAATCGAGTGCATTACATCTGATTCAATGCATGATGACGATAGAACTTTGTTTTATTTTGATGCAAGTTTCTTCTTAAAAATTTTATTTGTTTCAACACTAAAAATGCGCAGTAGTTGCATTTGAAATGGGCATCGTCAAAAATATTTTAAAAATTGTTTCTTCGTTCGGAAAACTAGACCTTAACCCATCGGCCCTGATCACAGAAATTGAATCGCTTTTATAGATAAATATGTAAACATCTGGATGTTGAGAACATCAGTGTTGATGTTTATTTCCAAATTGTTGGCACTATACTAGCTGAACCTTCACTTCCAGAATTTCTTGTTGGTTGGGTAGTGAAAGAACATAGGCCTACTGTGAATCTGATGACCAAGATTATTCATTTTTATTTGTCACGTAGGATGCATTTTTTACCATAGCTATAAATTGTGGACTTAAAAGCAAAATATCAACAAAACAATTCAGGAAAATGGGCCATTTGCAATAAAAGATTTTTTGACATCCCATTTGTCTTGTTTATTTGTTTCAAAGAAACTAATAGGAAAATAAACTTGATAATAAGTAATCTTTCCATTCGCGCAGTCTCTATTTACGCAAATTCACTTTATCAGGATTAAGAAATTTTTAAATTTTAAATAAAAACTAGACACTATATATCACAATAATGCATTAATTTAATAAATAAGTATAATAAAAAATTTGTGGATATTATAAATACTAATGGTATTCAACCTTTTTTACTGCGCGAGCTGATTTTCTATACTAACAGTAAGTTATTCGGCCATCTACTCTCTTTTAACATTAATTAAAAAATCAACCTGATATCTGATTATGTACGACTACGCAGTTTAACTCAATACCAAATACGGGAAAGTTGTACCGTAAATTTATTTACGGTATCCGATCCATCCCTACCAGTTAGATACGATAAATAAATCCGGCCCCCACGGTATCCGAAGTCTACAGTTCACTTTATTTTAAGCCTTTTTTCTCCTTGTCGCAGTTCTTTTAAGCGGATAGGAATTCCATCGAAGCCGTAGAATTAATTTATTTGTTTATATAATTACAGATAAATAAAACAGTTTACACTACCCGGTTTAAAATTTATTAATAAAACCCTTCTTTTATATTTCAGATCCTGTTAACTTTGGACGACGACCTGGTGTATACTTCTAGGGATAAAATACCCGTGTTTTAATGCGGCCTGGGTTTCTCCCATTCATCCAAATGGATAACATAAATGTCGAATCATCTATAAAATTTCAGAATAGCGTGGTGCCAATTTCTCCAGCCATCCGTGGAAAAATATTTCGAATTGTGTAAACTTTTTATATAATTTAAGTATATAATGTATTTAATATTTTGTAAATTTAAAGTCGGTAATTTCGTGGCCGCTCCTGTAAATCCGGTCTATCGGTAACATATATGTATAAAAACTATTATATAAATACTGTATTTTAAATTACGGCGCCAAGTATACCAAAACCATCTTTATTTTCTGTTTCGGTAGATAATAAGTATCGGAATGACGGGTGGGGTGGGACCGTAGCGCCAAATCCGGCCGAAACTTTCCGGATATCCAGGGGAGAGGCGGAGAGACCGCCGAGGATCCGCTACTACCCCGGGTACAACCATTTTTCCGCCATCATACAACACCGTGGAAAAATGGCAAATAACTGGAAAATCGAATTTAATTGATAATTATTTAATTTTAAAAAAGGAATAACCGTAGAATTTCATCATTCCCACCATATACCGAAACTTGTGTGTCGAGTAACACCCAAAAGACATGGCCCCGTGATAAAGCTGTGGCTTACCACCCCAACAGGTTCGAATCCGAGTCCCACATCTCCAGTTTTTCGGAAGGGGTCCGGACCCGGCCGTCGGACCTCATTCTTCGACCATCCGGTCGGCCCGACGGTAGGTGTGGGCCAGCCAGTAATGGACTATATAAATGGCCTACCGCCAGATATAGTTTATCCCTGGCGCGATATGGCAGCTTAACCAAACCAAACCGTCGGCCGGATTGGCCGCGTGGAAACGCTTCGGCTTTCCACTCTGGAGGACCCGGGTTCGAATCTCGGGTCCCACCCCTCGAAAATATTTATCACGGGGTCCGGGCCCGGCCCGTCGATCCCCGTCCTCCACAATCCGGCTGACCTCTCCGCAGGGGTGGGCAGCCTGTGGAAGGGCTTGTTTCGCCCCGCAACTTAGTACTCTTACTGAGTGGAAAGTGGCGTCATCTGTTGACAAAAAAAAACAAACCAGACCGTTGGCCGGATGGAAATGCTTCGGCTTTCCACTCCGGAGGGTCTGGGCCCGGTCCGGCCGACCTCTCCGCCGGGGTAGGCAGCGGGTGGAAGGACGGTTTGGCCCCGCCACACAGTATTCTTCCGGCGTCGTCTGTCGATCAGAAAAAAGTTTAAAAGAACCGGCAGTCCCATCTAAACCGCTTTTAAGATGATAGAAATTCCAAGGCCAGGATAAGGGTGGCGTAATTTCGGGGCCAGACTGGAGTACCGGTGACTGCGCCCAGTCTGGCCCCGAAATGACGAGCCCTTCCACAGGTTGCCCATCCCAGCGGAGGGGTCAGTCGGATGTTGTACCACTATAGGATAATACTGTGTTTTTATTGGATATCGAAAGCGGCCGAGACAAGCGATAGCGTCAGTCGTCTGTCGATCAGAAAAAAGTTTAAAAGAACCGGCAGTCCCATCTAAACCGCTTTTAAGATGATAGAAATTCCAAGGCCAGGATAAGGGTGGCGTAATTTCGGGGCCAGACTGGAGTACCGGTGACTGCGCCCAATCTGGCCCCGAAATGACGAGCCCTTCCACAGGTTGCCCATCCCACAGGAGGGGTCAGTCGGATGTTGTACCACCATAGGATAATACTGTGTTTTTATTGGATATCGAAAGCGGCCGAGACAAGCGATAGCGTCAAATTTTCAACGTGTTAAAATGTAGCGGTGCGTGGTGGGATTGTTTCATAGCAACGGACAGCTACCGCTGAAAGTAGACGAGTGGAATACAGCCTTAATTCGACGATACGTTACGGCTTTTTATTAGTCGGTGAATAAAATTAGTTAACTAGTAAAACTACCGCCTATCCCAATATTTTATTATTTCGCTTTTATCAATAAAATGTCATTTACCGCCATAAAACGTACCGCCGTAATTCCTACCGTACAGCCAGAGACTAAAGGCTGGGTCTGACAAGCGTAAAACGCGACGTCAATGCGCCTAGCGAGAAACGTCGAGCGTACCGATGTTCAGATCGAAGCGTACCACGCGACGTAAATAAACCACACGGTTCAGTTATTAGCCAATAACTGAACCGTGTGGTTTATTTACGCATATCATTCGAAGTTAGCCGATTCGACACGGATAGCTCACCATCACCACGGGACATTTTTTTACGGTAAAGGAATCGATATTTTTTCATTTCTTCCAGAAACGCTTCATTATTGAACGCGCACACGGTATCTTCTGTACTGGCTACGTGGAATTACGAAATAAAACATCTCTCTTCCGATCGGACGAATGGCCAACGTACTCTCGGCGCAGCGCGTAAAGTCGAAGAAAAGTCATCTCCGGCGTAAGGAAGCGGCGTTTATCGATATACGGGAAGCGACACGATGGGCGTGGATACGCCGACGTATTTACGCCTGTGAGACCCAGCCTTAATAGTTTTCGTTTTAAGTCGGCCCGTGGTGATTGCAACTATACAGCTACGGAACCGTATTATATATTACGGCGGAAAGAGTGAGAAAAGACCGTTTATAGGTGGACGGTGAGCTAGGAAAGAAAGACACTGGACTAAACAGTCAAAATCTCCTTTAATAATATATTAGAATTTGTCGATTCTACAATATATCTTTAGAGACGATTCTCCGAGACGGTGCGCGCTAAAACTGCGTATAGATGGACCGAGTTTCCCGACTCCGGGACCAAAAAAAGAAGCGTCGAAGAACGTAGAGTTATTTATTTATCCATCGTTAGCTACTTAGGCGTTTACAAAAAGAAATTTGTTTGATGGCGGTGGCTAAATAATTTGGTCGGGAAGCGGGCCGATCGACATTTTAGAAAGGAGAAAACCGTGTTAAAACAAATGGTAAGAGAAAAAATTTCAAATTATTAGGTGGAGTAAACAAACGATGGATTATGAGAAGATAAATAATGAGTCGAATGGAAAATTAAACCGTGACGGTAATCCTGGATTACACCGAAATAGAAGATTTATGGTCGACACTTTTAGAACAATCCCGGGTAAATGGCATCTAACGGAAAAGAGGCGACAGCGTTAATTAGCGTCCAGTGGAACGAACTCGGTCGTCCCAGTAACCAGACAAAACAAACGATTCCATGCAATTCTTCGACTAGTGTAATTTTTCGTATCTCGTCTTCGGTTTTATAAGAATACCCAGGCAACCAGGGCCGCCACCCATACAACAAAATTCCCCTTCCGACGGGCCTCGGCCCCGCTGACGTCTTCGGCACTGGCTGGAAAAGGCGTGGCTTCTCGTTCCGCTGCAAAAAACAGGAAAAATAAATGAAAGGAAATAGAAAATTGGGAGAGGCTAACCGTACGCCTTATTTTTAACCGGAAATATTATCGTAATTACGGCCCGGGGTTTACAAGTGGCGGCCATCCTCCGAAAATCGCATTTAACTGGATACGCCGGAAACCCACGTAATTGTCGCTTTTATTTCCTCGTACCCAATGCGGATGGTAAGGCACGATAAACCTGTTTTGTGTGTCGAATATAATGGAAAATATTTTTCATTTCGCTCTACTCTCTGCTGATGACCTACTTTTCGTTCCGCCGTAATTTATTTAAAAATAACAAAAAAGCCAATTTGTCGTCACCGCCAATCCTGACGGTGGATGGAAACGCGGCTGCTATCGTTATTCGAAACAAACCTAGACCCGGTTGCATAAAGTTAACGATTCGCAACTAACAACCATCGTTAAATATGGTGACCTTTACCAAGAGAAGATAACTCGCGGATATTCCGTTGCATAAAAGTTTTAGCAAATGCTACGTCATAGTAACAACCGAAATAATTAGTTAAATTCCTGACGCGGCTGCTATCGTTATTCGAAACAAACCTAGGCCCGGTTGCATAAAGTTAACGATTCGCAACTAACAACCATCGTTAAATATGGTGACCTTTAGTAGCTACTTAGGCGTTTACAAAAAGAAATTTGTTTTATGGCGGTGGCTAAATAATTTGGTCGGGAAGCGGGCCGATCGACATTTTAGAAAGGAGAAAACCGTGTTAAAACAAATGGTAAGAGAAAAAATTTCAAATTATTAGGTGGAGTAAACAAACGATGGATTATGAGAAGATAAATAATGAGTCGAATGGAAAATTAAACCGTGACGGTAATCCTGGATTACACCGAAATAGAAGATTTATGGTCGACACTTTTAGAACAATCCCGGGTAAATGGCATCTAACGGAAAAGAGGCGACAGCGTTAATTAGCGTCCAGTGGAACGAACTCGGTCGTCCCAGTAACCAGACAAAACAAACGATTCCATGCAATTCTTCGACTAGTGTAATTTTTCGTATCTCGTCTTCGGTTTTATAAGAATACCCAGGCAACCAGGGCCGCCACCCATACAACAAAATTCCCCTTCCGACGGGCCTCGGCCCCGCTGACGTCTTCTTCGGCACTGGCTGGAAAAGGCGTGGCTTCTCGTTCCGCTGCAAAAAACAGGAAAAATTTACTGTATCTGGAAATCTTTCTTCTCTACTATGATTGGAACACTCAAAAACAGCATAGATCATCATTTTGTCTTTTATTTATTAAAAATCGCCGTAAAACTTGCCGTAATACTAAAAACAATCACACAACTCAAGCATACAACCAACTGTTATCACTGAACTGGGTGCCAGGTGACGTCAGATGCGCAGATCATACAAAAATCAGTCACGCTTTTACCCCAAGGTATATAGATATAGCTTTTACCCCACCTTTCTTCTTCCACCATGTAAGGATCTATAATTTATCATAATTGAAATACTATACGAAGTCTATGGTTGCCGATAATTTCTTATAAATATTTCTTCTGGCCACGTAAATACTGTATAAATAATAAGGATCTATAATTTATCATAATTGAAATACTATACAAAGTCTATGGTTGCCGATAATTTCTTATAAATATTTCTTCTGGCCACTCAAAAGGATTTAATTTATCTCTAAATACTCTTTCTCGTCTCATACTTCGAGAATTTTCAAGATAGTAATACAGAATTAGAGAGTCCATGACCATTCGCAAGCTTTAACAGCAACTTCTGACATCGATAACTTTACCAAGACTGTGACGTCATCTCCACTAGCAAAGTTGTCGTTATTTCGTTTATGCAACGGAAAACTAACAAATGTAGGCGGAGTTAGCAACTAACGGTCCGCAATAGTTTTATGCAACCGGGCCTTTATTCGCAGAATTTAAAATAATCGTCTAGAAATCATCTTTAAGAAACTAAAAACTAGTGAATTCTTGCACGTCTATGTTTAATTAATTAAATAATTGTATGTTGATTATTATTTACTTAAATATATTTTTATAATTTTATTAATTTTAATAATGATATTGTCGGATTTGAATTGATCGCGATAAAAAAAATAACGATTAACAACTGAGCTAACAAATCATGTGATGCGATATAAAAAAATAACGATTAACAAATGAGCTAACGAATCACGTGATACGATGACGAAAATATAACGATTAACAACTGAGCTAATGAATCATGTGATGTGATAACGAGATGTTTTAGAGCTCTATTTTGTCGAAGTTCACTGTGTGATGCAATGATGAGCTATTTTAGATCCCTATTTTGTCGGAAGTTTGTGATGTGATAACGAGATGTTTTAGAGCTCTATTTTGTCGAAGTTCACGCAACTGAGCTAGCGAATCAAGTGATGCGATGACTAACTGTTTTATAGAGCTGTATTTTGTCGGAAGTTCACATAATCAGGAGTCGTTAATCAAAGCCTGCGTCGTTAACGAGGACATTTTTTCTTACAGCCACTCGTCGTTAACCAAGGCACCACTGTATTACATATGTTTATGTACAGTGACTCTCATGGTTATTCGTACGAATAGTGAAATCTTTATTTATCCTTAACGAAACTCGATTTTTAGTACCGCAAACGATAGTAAACACTAAGATATTCTTATTTTTTGTCATTATTAGTGATTTAAAAATTAATGAATACAAATTAAAATTGTACTTCCTCTAAAAAGACAAAATCCGTGGGTGGCGCTGTACCCTAAAAACGGAGCCACTTAATAATTTGTTATATAAGTTCGTACAAGTTTTACAGTTATATTCCGAGTTTTTGACATTAAATGACGGAATTTTCGCTGATTTTTATCAGCGGGTAATATCCAGTATTAATTATTTTCCATTTTATGTATATCGCGGATACGAGATCCGTAACCGGTAATCGAATAATTACACGACTCGAAATAACCGGTTAAAACCGAAATAACCATCCTAGTTGAAAACTCTTCCCTGTTTACTTCGCCCACCCGACCACGCGCCGATTTGTTGCGCATTCGGATATTAGGGACATCGTTTATAAGGGAATAAAATTTAGGTCCATCGATCCCCGTGGGTAAGGGGTTAGAATATTCCCACCGTCTGACCCCGCGTGGAGTAAAAGGCTCCTAAAGGGGTCACCTCGTACCATATGGTGGTTGTCGCGTCTGTCACTGGGGTCATTCGCGGGTCCCTACACGGAACCGGGACTGCTGGCGGTGCCCAAATCCGTCCCTAAGGTCTGCCATGGGACCCCATACGGACACCGGATCGCCCGGCGGGCACGCCCGCTTCGCACCATATGTCGTAGCAACCTGGTTTTCGGAGGAAAAAGCCTCGGCTAGAACCTCCATATTTATCGCGTGAATAAAAAACAGATCCCATCGATTCCCATACAACCGGCTTCGACCGTATTCGTAAAAACCAAAACAATTGTGTAAAAAGCAAATCGGACTAGCGAATAAAAACCGTTAGAGGAAACCGGGGTAAGATGACTACCTTCGGACGTTTGCCTAATTATTGATCGAACCATTTCGTGGATTTAAGGAAACTATCATCTCGTTCTTTCGAGACGGGCGAATACAACCAATACCACTTCTACTCAAAGCCGTGACATCATCATTCCAAGGCCATTCTATTAGAAGATTCTTCTAATAGAATTTGTCGATAAAGATAATTAAAGTTATAAGTTGTATATTTAATATTACAAAATAATTTTAGTTCCGCTATGTGGTATAAGTGCTACGTTCCTTTCTGTCGTGGGAATTAAATGGTCCAAACGTTAGCGCGTATTCATTTCCAAAAGACAAAAAGTTACTTAAAAAATGGATTTCAGTTATCCAAAGACGTGATTTTATTCCAACACGAAATACTAAGATAAAAAATCTTTTCTCGAATAAAGGTAGTATACTGTGAGTTTTTTCCTAGTGCATTTTAGTTTTTTAATTTTTGTATATGAAGGTAAGTGAACTGCGTTTCTCATCATCTGACTTTGACCGAATCACCAGGCTATGATAAAAAACCAGGACAATTGAACGGTGCACCATTAAAAAGCAACGAGTTAAGAAAAGGAGCGATTCCTTCAATTTTTCCCAAATTTCCAATGTCTTCGACCAGCGGGAGGAGAATGTTACGCACACATCACCAAATAACAAAATTTTACGAGAAAATTTTCCACAAGTGTCATGGTGGAGAGCATTCGAACAAATGAACAATATATTAACTGGTTAAATCAAAAAGATGATGATCAGTCCTTCCAGTATCCTGATTTTGGCTGCATAATATACATAATGGCTGGAATGGAAATGTTCTCACCGCTTCATTTAAGGCTTTGAAAAAACTGCATTACATTGAAAATAATTCATTGATAAAGCGTGGATATGGTTTGAAGGCATTATCTCCTCAGTAATGGAAAGACAAAATATTAAGCTCGCTTTATAAATATTTAATAGATTTGTGTCGTATGGACTGTATTCATTGGATGCTGAAAATAATAATCCAAATTTTGAAAGCGTAGCCAAATTAATTGATTATATCAGTACTTGGTGGGAAATTATGAATGTTAAGACTTCTTTGAAGGGCATTAGAAATAAATATATGGAACCACTTACAAATTCACCCACAGATGTTAAAAATGTCTTTCTTAATGATTTTATAGATTGGCTCGATACATGGGAGAAAACTGACTGCAAAACAGGCGAATTAACAAAAGAAACTCACCAGGCTCCAAAGCTAACTGCGAGGACCCGGTCCTCGCGAGTTCGGAACCCCTACCCTCAGCCCTACCGGTGTTCGTCGTTCAAACGAAATTTTAATATGAATGTTAGCCTCCCAATCTTGCATAAATGATGTAAGGAACTCTATTATCAATAACAACTTTTATTTAATATTAGTTGTAATTTAAACTTTCTAATAATTACAAAAATTCCAATAATTCCTCGCAAATTAGATAAGAACCCATAAACATAGTCTTTAAACACCAAACGGATAACATAATAACAACAATTCACCATAGACAAGCCCACTTCAATACAGCAATCCGACGATTCACTACGTGTACGACGAAAACACATCAACATTCACCTTGCAACCACCAGAGGCACAACTTGCCGTACTTATACAGTACCTAGTCTGCATACATAATGCTGATACTCGAAAATGTCTAAACACACATACCTAACGAAATAACGTTTATTTCTCAAAACTTCTTAAATATTAATAAATAGTTATTATACAAACAAAATCGTTTTAACCAAAATTAATTTACACAATTTTCCTTCATCACGATGATACCTTTTTCAATATGGCCGCTGTCAACAGGACATGGGTCTCTCCATACCAAGGTAAGATTTTCCAATCTTCACATAACTACTTGCTGTTTGCTCGAATTATGTAATTATTGCGAAAGAGAGTTGGGATTACAATACATATTACCAGGCAAGATTCAGACTGATTCAATTGAAGAGCGATTTGAGAAGTATAGGCAGATGACGGGAGGGCAATATCACATTTCTATTCGACAATTATTTGAGAAAGAAAGCAAGTTGCGCATCCAAAGCGATATAAAGTGTGAATTACCATTTAAGAAACAAGTAATACGCATTAATGTAGTGGATGATGATGAGTGGAATGAAAATATTAATTTATCAAATACATTAGAAAATCGAGAGGTTAACCTGAATATTGTAGTTGATGATGCAGATTTTCATTAATTCAAAAGCATTTTAATGCGCTTACATATTTGAGAGGTTATTGCGCATATTCCATTTTGAAAAAACTAAATGGAACTAATGAAACTACTGATGAAAAAATTCATTGTAGGAATGAAATGATTCACACATTTGATAGGAGTGGATTCACTTACCCAAAAGAAATGGTTGTAAATGCTGTGATATATACATATGTAATCTTAAACAAATTTTATTATCATTTCACGAAAGTTTGTTTTTTGAGCCTTGAAGATCAAAGAAAATTTTTGACAAATTATACATTTGACAGAACTGTTTGAGGATAGTTTTGTTTGAATTTCAAGGTCACGATACTGAAAATACAATGAGGATTTTATGGACTGCATGTAATATTTCTGAAAAAATTTTGTTTAATGAAGAATGATATAAATTGTTCTAAAAAGAAAAGGAAACTTAAAATTCTTGAATATGCTAAATCGGGTGGACAACCTTTTTTGTAGGGGGCCGTATAGAAAAATTTATGGTGGGCCACGGGCCAAAACAAAAACAATTGATGATAATAGTATTTATTTAAAAAACAAGGTACAGATAGGTAAGTATGCATAGCGTTAGTATTAGATATAATAAAATAATGTGGCCAGCGGGCCGGAGGTTGCCCACCCCTATGCTAAATAAAAAATTCTTTATTTATTTAATTATATTGTATTTTGACCAATGAAATTTTCATGTTAAAATTTTGCAAATTGATTGTAAGATGCATTAATAGTCAAATGTGGCTAGCTGGCTGGATGTCTTTTTTTCAATCGAACCCCTGTATTGATTTCTATAAATGATATCGTTAGAAAGTTCTAATTTTTGGATGTCTGCGACAGCCAAAATTATTTGTTGTTAATAATGACAGTCCAAATTATTTGTTGTTATTAATAATTTAAAAATTAAAGAATAAAATTTAAATTGAAATTGTAGTTCCTCTAAAATGAAATAGAATTCGTAGATGGCGCTGTAACGTAATAATGAATGCCATTTTACGATTCCCTCCTGGATTCCTTAAACGAGTTCGAAGGTGTGTTTGTCGTTATATACCCTATTATTAGATTAAATCACAATATTTCCGCTATTTATATGAGCGGGTAATTTCTAGTATATATATACTAATTACGATAATGAGTTTATACATGCTGTATATATGTATTTTTCAGTTTCATATAGGCCTACTTTATACCAAGAAATGATTATTACTGATATATAAAAGAAAATCATAAAAACGACAAAATAAAACAAAATTCTGTATTTTCGATATTATTAATCGATTAAATTAAGTTAAATGCAAACTATATCTACGAATGGCCTACTGCTGATGACGTCAGAAACTCCGCGATCAGGCTTTGAGTAGAGGTGGTATTGATACAACGCTATGTTAGAAAAATCCTATCTCGAATGTTTATGGAGGAAATAAAATATATTAAGACACGTCTCGAAAATTCATCCTACTGCCAGCCCGGAGTAGGATGACCATCCTCTTTGTCAGTAATGGCAAATAAATGCGCGGGTTCATATGATACTATAACTACATTACTCTAGCGAATCCCTTAATTATGTGTGTTGGATGTTTGCTCGGGTGTTATTAATGAGAATTTCTGCGTTGACAAGAATCTTTCGGCTAATATTCGTCGACGTAGTTTCCTGGTTAAATCTATCTAGGTCGACCGGATTGGCCACGTGGAAACGCTTCGACTTTCCACTCTGGAGGACCAGGATTCGAGTCTAGGGCCCCACCCTCGAAAATATTTATCGTGGGGTCCGGTCCCGGCCGTCCATCCCCGCCCTCTATCATTCGGCTGACCCTTCCACAAGAGTAGGCAGCCTGTGGAAGGTCTTGTTTCGCCCCGCCACAGTATTCTTCCAGAATGGAGTGTGGCGTCATCTGTTGACAGAAAAAAAGATATGCTGCTTTTTCTGAGAATTCGTACGCAAAGCTTTATATCATTCCAAAAAACCGCCTAGCTAAGTCGTCTAAGTATTGTTTTAATTGCGCTGTTTGACAGAAAACAGTCGCGTGGCACAAAAACTTTTCGGGAGATGCTGGGACACCACGGGACGCGAACCGGCTTCTGCCGAAAAGTTTTTTCGGGATTCTGGGCCGGTCCAGCCATCCCCGTCCTTCACTCTCTGGCCCCCTCCGCGAGTGTGGGTGCGGCCCGTGGTTGGAACTGGCCTCGCTTCTTAATAATCTCACTGATTGGAAAGAGGCGTAAAAATGCAAAAAAAAAATTGTGCTGTTTGCTCTGGATTGAACGCATCTAAATACAGTATTATATCTGTCCGCATGATTTATATATTACTGGCAATGTATGAAAAGCAGGCATTATATAGAATGCCTGGTGTCTTGGGGCAAAGTATGAAACGATTAACATTATATATACTTTTCCTAGGCATTGTATGTAATACCTAGGCATTATATAGAATGACAAATGCTATTTAGGCAAAGTATAAAATACTCCCGCTCAGTGCCGGATCTGAGCCGATTGCACCCAATCGGGCCTCGAGCTTGAGGGTGCCCCGAGTTGAGGAAAAATGAAATCATGAAAAGACTAATACTGTAAACGAAGAATAATCTGTTAGATTCACTATTATGACTGGGCTTTTACACCCCAGCCTTCGAATTTTCGTAGATCCACAAAAAATAAATTTTTTTGAAAAACAATGTAAATGAATCGATTTTATTTTCTCTCTTGGAACATGTGGGAAAAAATTTTCTATTTAGATTAATTAACATACTTTTGCAGAATCCAGTATATTCTTTAATATTCTGAAAATATTTTCCGAGTAATCAAATTAATGGCGGGTGAATCTGTTTTTAATTACAATTTAGCACGCTTACTATAGTAAGCGTGCTAAATTGTTACCAGAAAATATCGAAAATGTTTATGAATGTTATGAATGTTACCAGAAAATATCGAAAATGTTTTACAGTTTAGATGAATAATAGAAGGTTATTAGTTGATCCTGGATTTATGACTCAAGTAGATGAAACTCGCATTTTTACAGGTAAATTTAAGACGGGAAGAGTCTTAACCTAGGAAATGAGTTATATACTATAAATGAAATTTGCAGAATAACGAGTGAGTATTTTTTAAAATGATGTGATATTCAACGAGTGAATCATCAATTCTCTTCTCACTAGGAATGTTATCGAAGGTTCTACTATTGTTATCGATAATTCATGAAGATATAGCCAATCGTAATAATTAGTTTAAAAACATTAAGATAAATTATTCAAAAAACTTCACAGATTTTGATTTTTCCTGGAAAAATATGCAGAGAATTTTAAATAGAATTGCATTCGTTCTAAACCGCGACTTTGCAGATTCTAGTGACGTAGAAATATTGAATCCTGGGAAGAGATGATGAAAATGACTATGCTTTGAATTTTCGAAAGCCAAAGCAAAATTTTATTAATATTATCTTGTATCTCATTTATGTTTTATTTGTATAGTTTAGTTATAATTGTATTTGTGTTTTCATAAAATAAATACTAATTAAAAATTTGAAATTATCTAACAAGGAGAGGGCTAAACGTTGTCATAACCGATTTCCTTCAAACTTGGTATATTAGTATAGGATCGTAAGCACAATAAAATCTTAAAGTAGTAAAATGCAACCGTCAAGCATTTTGCATTCACGCAAAAATCGCATTTAAAGTCTTCTTAGAAACTTATATATTAATAATTTTAACACTATTGATATGCTATGAGGTGGCGTAGTGGTTAGCGTGGGCAATTGAAGGCTAGGTGGATCGTGGTTCGAGCCTCGGTAGAAAATTTTCTCTTTCCACGTTTTACTGCTTTCTATATTAATATATATAAATTATTCAATATTTATTATTATATTATATTATATACTGAAGTAGTTCAATTGTACCTGAAGAATTCCTTGAAGATTCATTCTATTTAATACAGTATAATTTATAAATAGACTATATAAAATGTACTTGACATTTAGAACATTTAATTAGATTATTAATGAATTTCATAGAAATTATAATAAACCACAAAAAAGTAAATACTGTATAAAAAGGATCCATGGTGGAAAAAAAGGTGGGGTATTGCGCATGTCATTACAAATGCGTGACGTCAATGACGTCAACTGGCACCCAACCTAGAAAGCAGCACTACTACTACTGCAAACATGACATTTCTTGTGTTCTAAGCTCATTTTGATATCTTTTCTTTCACTTTCAAATAAAGGAGAATAACTTAAGATCTACTATATTTTTATTTAATTAATTTAAAATCAGCACAAATATTAACATAAAAATTTTTAATATCATTATGTCAAGTAACAAACTTTAATAACTTTTTTTCCGTTTTCTCTGATTTACATTTAATATTGTTTTATTTAACTCTCTAATTCGAATGTAAGTTCTTACTTTTATTAAACGAAC
>AYEL01017522.1:0-20196 GCA_000484575.1 Olivierus martensii
TGAGAGCTAAAATGCTGCGATGTTTCCTTTAAATATTTTTTATAAATTAATTTATGCCATTTTTTAAGCTAATTTTTTCTAAATTTCCTTTTGACAGGATAAATAAAATATTAATAATAAAATAAACACGATGAATTATTTTTATATATTTTTAATTAAGGATAAATAAAGATTTCACTATTCGTACGAATAACCATGAGAGTCACTGTATTAATGCATGGGAGTGAAGAGAAGAGAGAACGCGATTTTTTAATGTTGTTTCAGGTGGCAGGGCTGGATTATGCATGTGAGTGAAGAGAAGAGAGAACGCGATTTTTTAATGTTGTTTCAGGTGGCAGGGCTGGATTAAGACCCTTAGATGCTCTAAGCACTAACTAATTTTAGTGCCCCCTTACACTTGTAATTCAATATATATAAAATGTACTTACATTTTAATATATTAAACAGCCAGAGCTGTGTACACTATTGGAATAGTCATTAAGCAACTTTGAGGCTGATTGAGACTTTGAAAGCAAGAATGAGGTTGAGAAGCTGAACGCACCTGCAATTAACACCAGTGACAGTTGGCAACTAAACTAAGAACTTCTTATAAGCAGTACCTCTCACCAGTGCCGGATTAATTACATACGAGGCCCTAGGCACTAGAATTCTTCGGGGCTCTTATTAGAAAAAAATGTGCTATATATATATATATACATTAATCTATAAAATTTTTAAATTTAAAATTTTCTCAAAATTAGGTTGATAAAAATTTCAAGCCACTTTATTAATTCATTTTTTATTATCATTCAATTAAAAATAAATTAATTTTCCGGGGGCCCTAAATTATCGGGGGCCCCAGGCTAGTGCCTAGTTGTGCCTATTGAGTAATCCACCACTGCCTGTCACTTGTGCTGTTTCAAATGCACCTAGACTTGTTCAAAATTTGTATAGCTTCCAATCTGCAAGCATAGTGTACTTTATTTTGCAGGATAAACATAATGACACAAGAGAGAACACTTTATAAACAGAATTTATTTATTTTTCATTACATTTTGAAAATGACTATAAATTTAATTTAATTTAATAATTTAAATGATAAATTTGATTGATGAAAAATTTCTGTGGTGCCCTCTCTTCCCTTGATGCCCTAAGCACGTGCTTACTTTGCTTATAGGTTAATCCAGCATTGCCTGAGATGGATAAGTACTGTGCTAGATGTCATTGTGCTAAATGTTTAAATCAACATTAAAATTGAACAGAAAAAGCCAATGGATTTGAAATGCTAAATACACATTTGGAAAGTAGGCAATTTTAGTTATTTCTGGAAATGCTTGTTTTAGAGTGTGAAGACAGCCAATTTTAATTTCACATTACTGAAACTTAATAATTATGTACAAATTTTGTAATTTGTATTTTCAAGTAACAAATGAAGATAAGTTGCTCTCTGAATTTAAGCTATAATCACTAATATTAAAGAAATAATAGAAATACACAAATAACTGAATGGATATGTAATAAAAATTTTTAATACATAAAATCCCTTTGTAAAAAATTAAAAAAATATTTTTTTGGAAAGGAAATATTCAAAATATTTTCATTTAGAAGATTATTGGAGATTTTCTTAATTTTTATATTAGCTATACATTTCTGCATTAATTATTTATTTTTATAGAATCTAAATATATCTTTTTGTTTTTGCAGGACTTCACCATCTACTAATCCATTAATCACAATGCATGTAAAATTTCAATTCATGTAAGTCTTTATTCAGATTTTATATAGTGATTGGTTAAATTGCATGTTAAAACTATTACTTTATATCATTAGTCCTTGCTTAATATTGTTTCAGTTAATATCATTTTGTTATTACATCAGAAAGAAAAATTAAATTGATTAATTTAAAAAATTAAAGCTGAAGAATGATATACGGTATGCGCCAAAATATACAGTACTGAAACTCGCGCATCTCGAACACGTGGTTGCGACGAAAGTGTTTTTGTTCGTATAATAAAGTGTTGATTAATTTGTACTGCTAATTTGTGCTTTTTTGGAGAACTATAATTATTATTAGGTTTTGGTATTTTTATCATCTTTTTAATACATAAAGAATATGTAATTATTTAAATTTTTGTATTTTGTAATATGTTAATCTATGTCTTTTTTTATTTAGTGATTTTTATTATTATTATTTTCTGTGTAATATTTGAGAAAGTAATTTTGCTTATTGTTCAAGTGGGATATTGCAATATTTGATTGGGAATGTTATTCTGTATGGACAGATTTATAGCTGCACAGCTTTTGGGTGTTTGTTTTTGTTGAAGCATTTAAAGGGGAAGTAGGGGTAAACCATATGCTTCCTTTACTGTTGATGTTTTTTGCTTGATTTAATGTTTATGTAATTTCAATGTTTGGAGTTGTGGCTATGCTTTTATATTATTATTTGTGTCTAAAATATGGCAGTTTTGCATTAATAGTATATTTTGTAAGAATCGTTTATTGGGCTTTCTCAAAAATGTATGGAAGGATAGACTTCCAGCTTCAGTTTTGGTGTTGTAAGAAGCTGATCTACTCTAATTCAGTGGTTCTTAATCAGTGTTCCATGAACGTGTTACAAGTATTCCGCAAAATTATGAAAGCGAGCCCTACTTGAATGACCTTAGCACATTCCGCAGTTGCATTTTATAATGTAGATAAGATTCAATTTGCATTTTTGAATAAGCAGGCTTACCCATAAAAGCAATTCAGATTTTGTTACAGTTTTCAACATCATATTTGTGTGAGTTAGGCTTTTCAATATTAATGAACATAACTAAAAAACACAAAAGACTTAAGAATATTGTTGAAGAAATGAAAGTAGCTTTATCACATATTAGATCTGGCATTGCTCAACTCTGCAAAAGAGAATTAGCTCAGGCATCACATTAACCTTGATTTAAAATTATTCCATTTTCTAAAAGAGTTATTTACAGTTCTTAAGAATATATGATTTTTTATAATTAATGATTTTTATTGTTATTTAATGTGTAATATATAATTTTTAATAAAATATATGTTCATCCATATTTTTGTTGTTTGTTTTATGATCTTAAGTGATATAGTGTTCCACAAATTTTCTTTACATTCAAAAGTGTTTCATGACTTCAAAAAGGTTAAGAACCACTTCTCTAATTGGTATTCTAATTTGGCTAGAAGAAAAGAGCTGAAGAGAAACTTATCTTGATCTGTATTTCAACTGAAGCAGGTTATATGGATAGCCAAAAATATTTTTGAATAAACAATTTATCTTATTTATTTGGCTTATAGTTTACTTTTATTTAGTATTTACAATAAGAAGTCTTGCATTACTATCAAAGCATACTTTGGATAATAAAATTTTTCCTTAAAATTTTAATGTTTAAAGATATTTTGGCTCTCAATATATCTTGCAAATAAATAATGAATAAATATAACCATTTCAATAAAGATTATTAAGTTTCTCAATTACAGATTGGATGAGAGGGGTAATAACCTAGACCAGGGATGGCCAACGTATGGTGCTTGTGCCAAAAGTGTCACATTCCGTTATAAGTTAATATGCATGCATGCATGCATGCATGTTCATTTATAATAGAAGAACAGCTGAATGGATTTTTATGAAAACTTTTGTTTGTTAGGAGATTTATACAGGTATTGATTATTAGAAATTGATTTTATATTGTAATTGGCATAAATTATTTGATATAAAATTCAAGATGGAAGATTAATTTATTTGAGCAACCTCATTGGGTTACAATGACTACATAGCTGGACGATATCATTGGATTACTATGATTGTGTCGTTGGTAACTGAGCAGTCTCATTGGATCATAATAACCATGTGATTGTTGCACATGACCCCAATGAGACTGCTCAGTTACTAAATTAATGGTGGATATTGAATACTGTGCTGTAAATTATTTTATTAAACTGTTGAACTTCAGATTTCATATAAAAAGATTTATAAAGTTTTTTTTAATCTTTCTCTAATTTTCTATTGATTATAGCTTACATTACTGCTGTAATATGCTTAAGTTAAACTTTGATTAGGCTTAATGACCAAGTGGTAGTGTGCTTTTAGAGATTCTAATCTATATATATGTCTATATCTATACATCTAAATCTAATTGTTAAATATATCCATATTAACATATTTTAAAAGGACTGAAAAGGGTTACAAGTTTGTATGATGCATTTTAACTAAAAAATGAAAAAATTGACACAAGAACTATAAAAGGTTTGCCGCCTCTAACCTAGACTGTTTCACTTTTATAAATGGCAGATTTTTTTATTTGTATTACCTGAAACTTAAGTATCATTTATTGTATAATTGTTTTAATAAATGATAATTACTGAATTTAACTTAATCATTTAATTAACAAAGCAGTAAAACTAAACTATATATGTTTGCACTATACTAAATTATATATGCTTGTCTAATATATATATGCCAAGCCATATACACACACACAAACACACAAACACACAAACATACACACAAACACACACACAAATACAGGTAGTCACTGAGATCACTTGTACTTATGATAGTGATATAATCAGTAAGTTTTTTGATTGGTTAATACAATCAGCATGGATTTGAGTCCCTGAGCAATGGTCTGATATATTGAAAACATTCTTTTTGTGTTTGTTAAGTTTATCATAATAAAATAAAGCATAGTAATAAATGTTGGTAGTGAGCAAATCATAAATTTTGGGGATTTGACTTTCAACTGTTCCAACTTATAATGGTGAAGTTTGGTTTGAACCCCACTGTCTTAAGTTTAGGACTATCTCACTAATTACTAAGTAGATCAGTTGTACTAATGTATGATTATGAAACATAAATTAGTGATTAATTAAAGAATCATTTTCAATGTCATTTATATAGTAGTATTTGATATACAACACTTTTATGTAATGGTATTGAAAGCTAGAAGATAGAGTTTGTTATTAATATTAAATAATAATAATAATAATTTTTTTATATGCTTGACTAATATATATATATGCCAAGCTATATACACACACACAAACACACAAACATACACACAAACACACACACAAATACAGGTAGTCACTGAGATCACTTGTACTTATGATAGTGATATAATCAGTAAGTTTTTTGATTGGTTAATACAATCAGCATGGATTTGAGTCCCTGAGCAATGGTCTGATATATTGAAAACATTCTTTTTGTGAATGTTTTCATGCATTCTCTTAATAATAGAAGAAAATGAGACATAAACTGATGATGATTATTATAGAAAACTACGTAATCACATTTAATGAATGTTTTCATGCATTCTCTTAATAGAAGAAAATGAGACATAAACTGATGATGATTATTATAGAAAACTACGTAATCACATTTTATATTAGCCATAATTCCAGTATTGTATTGTCTATAAACACTGCATTAAACTATGTCGCATATAAACCAATTGGCAGGATTGGCTAAGTGAAAATGTTTTGTCTTTTCAATTAGAAGATCTAGAATTTAATTAGGATCCCACTTCTTGGAAAATTTATGTGAGCAGTCTGACTCCAACTGGTCTCCATTTTCTTTGCACCCAGCTGACTTCCACTGATGTAAGATGACTTGTGCTAGGGTCTGAAGTGGCACTGCTATTTAATAACTAGCAATAAGTGAGAAATGGCAATAAAATAGAATTAATCATTGACAGAACATTTGTGAATTTTAAGCTGTCATCTGTTAGAAAATAATTTCTTTTACTTGCAAAGCATGACATATAATTGCTACTTAACATTTTATAATTAATGCTTGCAATTAAATCATGCTTTTATTTCATTTAATTGTATTATTGAATAATACAGTAATGTTTAGAATAAGAAAAATACCAATTTATTATTCTTTCTGGTGCCAAAAAGCACTTGATAAATGTAATTTTTATTTATAATACTAAACCATTAGGATTTTTGGTTTTAGTTAATATTATTTCAGTTAAAAGTTGATTTTCAGGAACCTAATATTGACATTAGATGAGAGTAATTGTACAAAGAAATAAATTTATTGAATCTATTTGATTTTAAGTTATATTGATTACAGTACTGAAATAAAGCATTTCGTAAAAATCCATAATAAATATAATTTTATTATTATATTTTGTAAGAAAAATAGACAAAAAAATTTTATTTTTATGAATCAACAATTTCAAAATTATTCAAATGAAAATATTGAATCTAATTTAGATATGGTGTTTTTCTTCATTCCTTAGTTTAGCAAATTTTGTATAGCTTGTATTGAGCAGCAAGAGCAAAAAACTTTACATTGGCTAAATAACAAGTCTTTATTTAGTAAATAGTTACAAACAACATTTGGTTGCAAAGCACACACGTCCAATACAAGTTACAAGAACAAAGAGGAAAGTGAGCAACTGAGTGTTGCCAGATCTATTGAATATTAAGCAGCTTGTGCTGCCAGATGCATCTCATCTGAACTTCCAACACACACACTCAATTTTCACTTTATAGAATATAAAAAAGTAGAAATTGCACATAAAATGTGTACATTCAAATCTTAAACATTTAACAATCCTACATGAGATTAATGTTATTTTTGTGCTTAAGAAACAAAGTAGATTCCAATGACTTGGTTAATATGTCAGCTAGATTGTCTTGAATAGGTATATAATCAATGTTAATAATGTTCCTTAAAAATAGGTCTTTTATAAAATGGTATTTAACTTCTGTATCAAGAGTGTCCAACCTTTTGGCTTCCTTGGGCTGCATTTGAAGAATAAAAATTGTCTCGAGCCACACATAAAATATATTAATTCCAACAATAGTTGTTAGGGGTCAGATGGCCACGAAGTAACGCAGTGGGGTGACATGCAGGAAGACTCACGTCCAGCATATCCTGAAAAGTTTTTCAGGGTTCCGGGATCTGCCCGGTGATCCCCATCCTTTATCATCTGGTCTCCTTCCAAAGCATAGTTACAGCCTATGGTTGGAACTGTCCCCACCCCTTAGTAATCTCATTGATTGGAAAAGAGCATAAAACAAAAAAAAAAAAAAACTTTTTTGCTTAACAACTATCTTTAATAAATAATGTACAATATATGATATCCATCGTAACAAATAAGCAAAAATGTCTTAGTATAATAATCTTTGACTTCTTTTCATTCAGAAATTTTTTTTAAATCATTGATCGGGTCAAGAAGTTTTAATCACTGAAATAAGAAATATTTTTAAAAAATGGAAATAGAAAATGTAGATGGCTATTTAAATAATAAAAATGTCATTAACTTCATTAAGTACATAAAAATTTGAATATTTTAAAGAAGTTTATGATTTTATGTTGGGCTGCATGTGGCCCATGGGTTGGACAGCCCTGTTCTGTATGTTTACTTCTTCATCCATTATCATTATTTTTGGTTAAAGATATTGTACTTTGGTTATCAATAAACAATTTGATGTTGCTTTCTTTATTATGAAGATCCTTGTCAATCCTTCTTATATTTAAAATTTCAGCATATGTTAGAGCTCCTGATATATATTCAGCTTCTGTGGATGAGAGTGTCACACAGTTCTGTTTCCTTGAGAACCAATTGACTGGATTCCCATGATAGAGTATAACACCTCCTGCTATACTTTTCCTATTTATTGGATTTCCTGCCCAATCTGAATCTGAATATGCAATTAATTTTTCTTCTTTATTTTTAGTAAATGTCAGGGTTAGTTCTTTAGTTGCTTTTAAGTAACGAAGTACTGTCTTGGCTGTTATCCATGTTTTTGTGTTGGTCTATCTAAAAACTGACTAAGATATGTAATTGCATAAGTGATGTCTGGCCTTGTTCCAAAGATATATATAATACAACCAATTATGTCTCTATATGGCACATTTATTATTGTGTCATTATCTACTTTAAAATTTACTTCCTTAGGGGTTTTAGATCCTTTACATTCTTCCATTTTAAATGTCTTGAGTGTTTTCTCTATCATCTTTTGTTGTGATAGTGTAATATAGTCTTTTTCCCTGTGTATTTGAATGCTAGTGAATTCCTTCAATTCTCCTAAATCTATGGCATTGAATCTTTCTTTTAGTACTCTGACGGTTTCTTCTATCTGTTCTCCAGTTAAAATAATGTCGTCAACATACAGTAACATAATTGTGTTGTTTTTGTAGTAAAGACAATATTCATTTTGTGATCTGTTAAAGCCATTATTTAATGCAAAATTATCAAAAGTGTCATTCCAGCATTTTGGTGCACTCTTCAGACCATACAGGGCTTTCCTCAGTTTGTATACTGTTTTCTGTTCCTACTGGTGGATTTATATACCGTATATCTCTGATTTGATCTTTCCATTCAAAAAAGCAGTTGGTATAGCCAATTGTCTGATTTTCCAATTATTTTGTATCGACAGAGAATAACATTCTTACTGTTGATAATCTTGCTTCTGGTGCATAAAAATCTGAAGTTTGTGCTTATTGATATCCTTTTATTGATATCCTAGTATTTTGCTACTAGGTGAGCCTTCTTTATACCATTATCTTTAGTCCTAAATACCCATTTTGTGTCAATGACAATTGTATTAGCTGACAGTTGTACTTCTTCCCATGTGCCTAATTTATTATGTGCATTCAGTTCCTTGTTTATGGCTTCAATCCATTCATTTCCTGTTTGGATTGCTTCATTATAGTTCTTGGGTGTGTCATACGTTTCAATCAGTAATGCTTCCATTAAGTTAAGATGATAATCTTGAAAATAAGCAGGTGATTGTTTCTGATGGATACTTCTTCTCACTTCAACAGTTTGATCTGATGTGTTTTCTACTTCTCTTGAGGATTTATCTTCATCCTGTGTATTTTGAATATTCTCAACAGAATCTTGTTTTATTTACAATGATGTACCTTTGATTTATCAGTAGAAATTTGATCTACAACAGGTGATTCATCAAAGACTACATTTCTTGGAATTACTATTTTCATTAAAGAGTAAATCTGTTTACCTTTGATTTATCAGTAGAAATTTTATGATCTACAACAGGTGATTCATCAAAGACTACATTTCTTGGAATTACTATTTTCATTAAAGTAGGATCCCATAATCTGTATCCATTTGGTGCATAACCAATCATAATCATCATTTTACTTCTTTTATTCTAGTTTGGTTTTGTCTTCTTTTGATACATGATTGTAAGCAGTACAGCCAAAAACACGCATTTTTGTTAGATGTATTTTATGTCCATACCAAATTTCAGCAGGGATTTTTCCATTAGAAAGAGTTGATGTGGAATTTCGAATTATGGTATAAATTGCTGTCAGTAAACCAGAATCAAAGATTAAACATCTTGCCATATTTAAGATTGTGCGATTCATGTGTTCACTTATTTCATTTTGTTCTGGATTTCTAGGCACTGTAAATTCCATTTGAATTCTTTTCTAGACGAAAAGGATTTGAGTCTTGAATCTGTGTATTCGCTTTCATTATCACATTAAAGTTTTTCAATGTTACAATCAAATTTTGTAGTCAACATAGCTTCATATTGAATGAATATGTCAGTCACTTCACTTTTTTTTTCAATTAGATAGCCTATTATAAAATATGAGTAATGATCAATAAAAGTTACAAAATAACATTTTCCATCATATATTTGGGGATTTAATGGTCCACAGACATCTGTTGATACTACTTCTAAGATTCTTCTAGGTTTTCTGTCTTCTGGGGTGGAGACAAATCTATTTCTAGTCTGTTTCCCTTCTAAACATATATTACACGGAGTTTTCAAGAGTGGAAATGATACAGTTTGACCCATCCTTCTATGTAATAAATTCTTATCAACAATACAGGAATTTACTTGACATTCAGTGGTTATAAATTCAAATTTGTAGAGATTACCATCCAAATTTCCATCCATTTTGCCATTTTGATTTCAAATTTTTACTTCTCCTGATACAAAGATTACTTTCATTCCTTTTCTCTCAATTACTCTTATTGATAATAAATTGTGAGTCAAGTTTTTACATTTATAGACATTTTCAATGGTGATTGGACGATTCTGTTTGGTTTTTAATATCAGCTTTCCATGTCTATGGACACTTATAGTTTGTCCTTCTTTGGCTACTCCTACTTTTTAAATTGACATTTTAGATCATCATCTTGTTGATCCTAAAATTTTCCCTTATCAAGTGATGAGAAGAACCTGAGCCTGCTATCATGACAAGTGTATATAATCTATTATGAGTACTTAAAGCTTCAGTTAACTACTAGGCGTAACTACTCAAACTGCTTAAACTCAGATACTTAATTATAATGATAACAGCACTTTTTTGCAGTAAAGAGAATCTTTTTTTTTTTTTTTTGAAAAAGATTTCTTTATTGCAAAAAAGTGCTGTTATCATTATAATTAAAGCTTCAGTTTTTTTAACACTTAAGAATGTTATCTCTTCTTCGGCAAATTCAAATTTAAAGATTGCTAGTTTGTCAACATTTTCAATAAAGATTTATTTTATGTTATTTCATTAATATCACATTGAATTCCAGATAAAGCTTAAGTATTGCATCTCTCCTTATCTTAAAATGTTTTAAATTTTTCAAACATTACCATTTTATAATGGAAGAATATAGACTTCAAAATAATTAATTATTTTTTTTAGGTTAAAAGAATGATCACCTAAGATTTGAATACACTGCAATGTTTATTGGTTATATTATATTGCTTTTAATTGAGATATTTTGAGAATGGCATTACAGACCAACAATTGGAAAAGTAAATAATTATTGATTTGAATAGCTACTACTTTGTAATGAGACCACTTTTTATTTGTGTTTTATTTTGATTGACTATGAATTTTGGAAAGCATTAGACATGGCCCAGAGTCTTACAAAAGCTACTTACAATATAAACCCCAGATTCAAATCCTAGTCCTCAGGTTGGCTGGACAATTGTGTGGTAAAAGTGTAAAGCACTTGCTTACCACTTTAGAGAATCTGGAATTCAAATCTCACTCTCACACCTCCAGTTTTTTAGGTGGGACTCAAGTCTGGACTCATTGAATCCCATCCTTCAATTTTCTGATTGATCCCATCATGGATGTTGACCAGCCTGTGGTGTCTTTAAAAGTATGAAAGCTTGTAAAATTTACCAAATAAATCCATCATGTGATTTGGTGGTGTACTTCAAACTAACCTAATCTAGTCCTCCAAATAGAAATGTGAAGCATTTTCATACAGTCAATCTGGCTGAATACTTAGTACTCATAAACTTCACAAGCATACTTCTTACATAATAAGAAAAGATGATATTTAGCAGCAGTATTCAATATTTAATATAGCTAAACCAGGAATAAAGGAATTTTCATACACTGATATAATTCAAAAATTTTTCTGTTGATAATGCACAAGCAAAATGTTTATGCATCTGTATGAGAGAAAAGGAAAATTTGATTACATTAATAGTATTACACTGCAAATTTTGTGGATTTGTTACATTTTAACATAAACTTATAAATATAAATAATTCAATAAGCACTTTAAATAGGAATACTAAAATTTATTATTAGTAAAAGCACAATTACTGTATTAATAATACTAGGCAGTAATGTTTTTGACTTTCTATGGTCCTCCTCAGTTTTATTTACAATATGTTACAAGCTGAGGAGGTCATAGAAAGCAAAAAAACATTACCACCTAATAATAATAGTAACTGTATTTTTACTAATAATAAATTTTAGTATTTCTGCTTAAAATGCTTGTTGAATTATTTGTGCTTATTTTATGAGCAGTGGAACTTGAAAGTGTAAGATTATAAAAAACGTGTTCTTTTTTCACCTTACATAAAATTATGTTGCATTTAGATGGATGAATGTGGCAATTGTTCCATGTTGCAAGCTACAACAAAATATAAAAATTTATAAAATCCAAGAATTCATTTTTTCATCCACTTTATATATTAAAAATTAATCTGATTGATTAAATATATGATTATTCTTCCCTTTGATAATTGCAATCAATATTACTCAGTCAAATATTTTTATTAATAAAAATAATTTAAAATAAAACAGCACTTAAACAGGATAAAAAGTTTTTTTTATTTTCAGTAATGCTTTTGGTGAGCACTTGCCAAAAACTAAAATACTGAAAATAAAATAAAAAATTTTTATCCTACTTAGGGTCTGTTTTGCTTAAACTGTTTTTCTGAAAAGAACAAGCAGAAATATGGACATAGTTGAATTTTATATTGATGATGATATTTTTTGCATTTGTCATTTATATTGTAAGAATCTGCAATGGGTTGGTCGATAAATACATCAGATCCTGACACCAGGAGAAGTTTAATGTGATTCTCCAATACAACATATCAGAATGATAAAAGATATAGGCTGATTTTAGAATAAGGTTGCATGGTTAAGTGGCACAGAGCTCCAGGTTCGAAAGACTGATTGACTCCTTGTTAACAAAGCAGAAACAAGTTTATTTAGTAACAAAAATAAGAGATCAACATAATATGATTAAATTGATAGTACAAATACAGATCGTGAACAAATCGTCGAATTGAGATATGAACAACTGAGATAGTTAAAAAATCAGAATCGAAAGAGAGCCAAAAGGTTTGAACTAAGTTGTTTATATCTGGAAATAGAGCCGTTTCCTTTTTATCTGTTGTAATATTTGAAGTTTCCTTCTTTATCTTCAGCAGTCAATTCTAAATGAATGAATGAAATTAATACTGTCTTTTTATCGTAAAAGGACTTCCTTCAGGATGATATGAGTAATAAGTTCCTTCTTCTGCCGGTTAGTGGGAACTGTTGATTATATCTTAATCCTTCTGTCAATACTTTTATATATTTAACTTATTGTCTATCTTCTTTCTTCTCCCTGCCTTAACTTGGATACATCACTGTCCATCCCCTGGACAGGGACAATGCAACAGAAACTCGGTGCTGACCATAGTGTCTGATCTGGTTGACCAGGAACTGTCAGGATCACGACTGGGAACCTAGAACAGCAACCGAGAACAACCTCAAAAGGAACTAAGGTCCTTTTATACAATAACTGTTGCTGCTGATTAATCATGATTCATTGATGACTGCATATCGAAAAAGGAACAAGTTGGAAAAGAGAGGTTCTTTATCTAAATTTTCATCTGTTTATGTTGAAGGTTCTGACTCTTATTTCCTGTCATAAAACTTTGCCAAATGTGGCGATAAATAATTATTAAATTTGAAATGAATTTTGAAATAAATTATGATCTTTCAGATCTCAAAATAATAGAATTGTTACAAAATAATTATCTTGGAAAGTGATATTGGGGGAGTCTCCCTGGATCTTATAATATTTGATCATCATTGCAAAATTAATCATTTTTAAATACAATATAAGACAAAATTTTTGAAATGAATTAATTTTGGCAATAACTTTTTTAATAATTTTATTTATTAGAAAAAGAATGCACTATTGAAAACAGATACACTCAGCCCTCGATTTACACAGTAAATACGTTCCTGGAAAAATCATGCAAACCGAAACCGTGTAAAATGAGATGCAGAATTCATACAAAATAGAAGGATATGTTCAGTTAAACTGTAAATCGTGTAAATCCAAAGAAGATAATGAAAAGTCAAGGATATGTTCTTTATAACCATGTAAAATGAAATAAGGATTAAAGGAAAAAAGGGGATTGGTTCATTAATTTTTAGACACAATTTAATGCTTATACTTTTTCATTTATTTTTGAAAATGAAAACAAAAACATTAATTAACATCGAATACGGTACAAAAAATTAACAATATTCCATACAAATAAAAACAATAAAAGCATTCGAACATAATTAGGCGAGCTGCAAGCGTGAGTTGAGTTTAGTTGAATTGCGAGACTTGGACAGTAAAAGTTAATAGTGAGTGATAAATTGTGAAAGCGAAAGTGTACTAAGAAGAACTGCGAGTTATTCTGAATTAAAGACATAAATTAGTGTTGTATGAGATAATTATCGGATTTTGTATTGAATTTAGTTATAGTGAAACAAGATTACCATATATACTCTGTATAAGCTGAGGTTTTTCCTCAAAAAAAAATTTCTGAAGTAGGGGATTGGCTTATACACGGATTAAAAAACATCAACTTTTTTTTTTGGCTGGAGAAATTGAAGTAATAAGTAAAACCATAACTTATTGAGCGTCTCCTGAAGACCAGGAAGGAAATTTTGTAATAATTCATTTAATATGATGTCTCCTGAAGACCAGGAAGGAAATTTTGATCATAACTTACTGAACATCTCTTGAAGACCAGGAAGGAAATTTTGCAATAATTTAATACATATCAGGTAAAATTTTATCTTACTCTAAAGCAATCGAGCATGTCACGCCGCCGATTCCAACCTATGTCTATATACCGTAATCAGATATGTGATGCCACGCTGCTGATACGACGCGACACGAAAACTCGACAATCAATCAAGAATCTTACCTAGGATTCATATTTGAGTGAAAAAATATATTTATTTTTCATTATTATTAAGAATATTTTAATCGATTCGCTAATAATCGATAAACGCTTATTATATTTAACTCATCAATGATTTAATTAAAATATATTAAAAAGTAACTAAAATAATGTTTAAAATAATGAAAAAAATAATTATTTAAAATCTATACTGAAAAATAACTTTAGTCTATTAAAAAATTTCATCATAAGCACAATCAAAACTTCAAAATCGCACGCTAACGTCTAGAAATCACATTGCACTATCATCCTAATGGTGTATGACATCATTGTTAAGATGAGCCACTCATTTTAAAATACGAACAAAAGTTTGAATAACTCAATTCAACTCATCTATAGGGAAAACAAAACTTCAAATGGTCTCTTGGGAGCCATTTGACTTAGACATATTCTAATAATATTTTTATTGTGATAACTTAATATGAAATTTTTTAGAAAAAAAAAACAGTTATTCAATAATAAAAATAAAAAGAAAATATTTTTATTTAAATTCTAAAAATTTATTACTACTTGTTAACTTGATATTTTCTGAAGCTACGTCATCCTAACGATAATGTCATACACCAACATCAATCTCGCTTCAGAGTAAAATTTTATTTTACCTGTTGTGATTGAGTGCATCACGCTGCCGAATCCAACCTGCATTGATATAAGTGCATCAGATAGGCAACGCCGTGCTGCCTGATGTGCTGTGACGCAGAAATTCTCGAAAATAATTCAAGAATCTTATGTAGGCGCACTGCTTTGGATCACTTTAGCTGGATTATTGTCGAGAATTTCTGTGTCACGGCGCATCAGGCAGCGTGGCGTCACTTATCTGATGCACTTATATAAATGCAGGTTGGAGTTGGCGGTGCAACACGCTCGATCGCTTTGGGTAAAGTAAAATTTTACTTTTTAAATTGATTTATTGATGTCTATATTATAATAATTTATTTTATATATATATATATATATATGTATTTAAAGTTTCAATAAAATATTTATTTTAACAAATGGCATTAATATATCGGTAACTAAAAATCAAAGATCACGTAATTTACTGTTTTCAAATTTTTATCGAATTTTAAGTACTAAAGTTGGGGGGGTAGGCTTATACATGGGTTACGCATTTTTACTGATTTTCAAATTCTGAAGTCAGGGGGTCGGCTTATACACCAATCGGCTTATACACAAGTATATACGGTATTTTGTTTTGTGTGAATAAATTGGACTATACGAAATATAGCTGTATTCACTCTTTATTAATCTCTATGAACTCATAAACTCACAAAATGTGACAATATGATACTCTTTTAATTTATAAATGGCATAATGCAAAACAATCAAAATAAAACCCAAAAAAATTTTTTTTGTTTTCATTTAAAAACCGTGTAAAAGCGAAACCGTGTAAATTGAGTGTCGTGCAAATCGAGGGCTAGGTGTACTCTCATAAATATTGGAACTGAATTTGGATTTTTATCATAAGAATAAGTAAAACTTTTTCAATCTTAAATAATGCATAGTTGGTATGTATACTTTTATATGTGTTGCCTGCATTATAAGATAAGAAAATGCAATATTGTAAATAATATTGGATTTTATATTGGAGGGTGCTAAAATATCAAAATTTTAATTGCTTTCTACAAAAAAATGAAAATATTTTCTTTCTGATTCATGTTGAAATACAATTGTTTGTTTATTTTATTATTAGCAATTTACATTGTCAAATCAAATCAGGATATGAAACACTGGATCATCTAATTGGTCCAGTGTTTCATATCCTGATATGAAACACTGGTTATTTATTTGGTTTTTCATCTGGTTATTTATTTGTAGGAAAGCTAACTTTTGAAAAATAATTGCATTTTTCTTCCAGTTTGCCAAAATTCATAAAGAATATGACTCAGGAATATTATTTTAGTGAATTTAAATTAAATTGGTGACTGGGAATATGTTTATCAAAGACAAAAAGGAAATTTCTTAGTCAAATTTTAATACTACAAAAAATATTTACTAGTGTAAATACTATATGAATTCTGATTTTATATTCAAAAGATTCAATTCAAATATAAGTCATTAATAGAAAAATTTTTAATATAATCTTAGGTGAATAAAAATTCAATAAAATTTATATTAGATATAGTCTATATTAAATTATATTATTATCTGAAAATGATATAATAAATATTATTATAAAAATAATGGAAAAAGAACAATTGAGGCATTATCTGCAATATCAGGTAAATTGAGAACATTGATTTTCAGTAAAATAGAGTTAAAGAATGCACCTATGTCTTCATAAACTATTTTGTAATAAATATATGCTTGATAGTATGAATAAATGAGTGAGTAATGAAAATTCCCACCCTAACTACTGGATATATAAGCTTCTAATTTGACAGAGATATTATTTAAATCATATCCAATAGAAAAAATCCAAAATCTCTAAATTTTTTATTTTAACAGCCTCAAAAAAATTGAAAAATTAAAAAGAAAAATGATATTACTGTCAATAGATGACACAATATCTTTTAGCTGTTTGATTATTTAAAAAAATAAATTTTTTTTATTAGGTTTATTTTTATTAATCTTAAATTATTTACTTCTTTAATTTAAATTAAATAATAATTATGTATTGTTTAAAACTAAAAATTTAATGCTTTGATGAATTAAAATTAACAGTCTGCACAGTTTACACCATATTTATAAGTCTAACTAACTTTGACTTCTTTCACCATGGGTGTTTGTAATTTCTGTTTAAACATCCTTTTTCAAGCTTAGCCCTTCTTTTTTGATAGCTATTTTCAAAATTATTAGTATGCAAGAATAAAAATTTTTTTCTAATATGATAATTTATTTGAAAACAAAATAAAACTAAAAACCTAAAATCCTAACTGCTCTTGATGGTGTTTAAATAACTATTAAACAAATACTAAGCACACACAAGCAGACCAATATTTAAACATAATCATTTAATCAGAGTAACGTTTTTGGCTTCTATGCCATCATCAGCTCTTACAAACACATAATGGAACATAATAAAAATGCCACAGTTCTAGAACTACAAAAATAATATTAAGAACTAAAATACAAAAATTTAAAAAACATTTCAAAGAATTCTACATTGATTTTAAATACCCAACAGGGTCTTACAAATAAGGCTAAAGTCTAATCAAATAAAACTAATTTAAAATTACATTTACGCGTAGAAAAATACAAACTAAACCACGTAACAGTTTCTAGAAATACAAAATTATATTTGCTACAAAATCTTCCTCAGTCGATATTATAATGGGAACCTTGCAGTAAAGCAAACTTCCAGGCTTTAGATATATCCCTTTGCCTATCGTTAATCACTAACCCATTCTTACTACCTGTAAATATCTGCAACTCCACCACGGCAAACAGTTCGACTACATTACTAAAAGGCTTCAGTATCCTACTTTTCTCTCTCTATCTGCACATTACACTTGTATGCTCTTTTAGCTAGTGCAGTGTTCAAGACAACTTTCTCAATGTCCTTTTTTATGCTCCTTTATCCTATTTTTCAAATTTCTTGCCGTCGCACCAATGTATACTTCCTCTCGGCCATTCTCAAGATTTTTTAATGGAATATCATACACTCCTGCTCTCTCTTCTCGTTTGTACAGATCATTAACGTTCTTGAGTGCACTGAATACAATCTTTGCCCTTTGGAATGCTAATCTCTTTCCTCCTTCTTTTATTACTCTATTTACTGCCCTGAATTGTTTTAGCACATCTGGCACTATTGTAAAATCTTCTCCATGTGTCGATTCTTCTTTACCTCTATCTCTTTCGACCTCCCCTCTTTATTTTCATTCTGCATACTCAACCGTTTCTTAAGCAACTCTTTAAATAACTTAACAATCACACTCCTGCTATAACCATGCTTTTGAACTATAACTTTAATCTGATTCAATTCATCTTCCCTCCGCCTCTCATCAGAACAATGGGTAAGAGCTCTACTGACATACGATCTCAAAGCCACTTTTTTATTACACCACTTGTCATTTGACCATTCTGGTATAATTACCGGGCAGTTCGTTGGCTTCCTATATATTGAAGTTGTAAACGAGAGGTCCTTTATTTTCAAGCAAACATCTAAGAAATGTATTGCCTTCCTCTCTTTCTGCTCTAGTTTTAATTTTAAGCCGTAGCTCGGTAGTGTAAATAGCTCTTGTAGCATTTCCGTTTTATCTGCTTCTTTCCATACTATAAAAACATCATCAAATACCTCAGAAAGATGCATGCTTCTCTTATTATATCATTCATGCAGGCTTTCTCTACCGATCTTAGCACCAATTCGGCTAAAACCCGATTTTCGCCAGTGGGCTTTCTATTGGGACCCCTAAGGTCTGCCTATAAAATCTATCTTTAAACCTGTAAAAAGAGTTGTTGCATAATAAGTCTGCTAGTTCTCTAAGCATCTTATGGCTGTTTGCATCCTCTGAAGTATTTTCCAAAAAGAACCAGTATAAGCATAAGCACACCGGAGTGATATTAAGTGAAGGGTTTCATAGTATGTTTATATTTGTTCAAAATTTATTAATTATAGATTTTATTATAGTAATTATTTTAATAAAACTAATAAATATAAAATAATTTACTTATTTAAATAATTATATTGGATTATATTTATCATATTCCAATAGGGCAAAATACCGTCATAACTCAAATTTATGTATGGATAAAAAATACATTAGAAATTTACACATCTAAAATAATATGTAATCATTGTTTATTAAGTTAAATAGTTTATATAGTTGCAAAATCATTGAAAAATACAGTAAATATATTATGGATATTTATATTATTTATATATGCCATGTGCTGGATTTGATATTAGATCCTGTAGTGAAAATGGAAGCAAATTTTTCCTTAAAATCAATAGTATACACAGCAAATTTAATATATATAATATAACCAATGAAGAAAATGAGCAAAATCATCATTGATTTAAACAGATTGCAGTCAGAGATGAAATAGTTTCTTTGCAAAAATGAAAAAGTGATATGGATGTATGCCCTTCATGAAAAAAAAAATTGTAAACTGAGGAACATCTGAATTTATTTGACAAAAAATATCAAAGAAATATCATTTCCAAATTTCAATAAAAATATTTAACAGTTTAAACAATAAAAAAATCAGAACAAAAATATGCAAAGGAAATATTACTGCAACTTACAGAAATAGAAAATCAACCAGTGCATACATGATTACTGGAAGCCTAAATCTGATGTCTGAAACTGATTTAAAATAATCATCCTCTATTTTATAAATGATCGGAATTATTAGAAAATGCACAAATTATTGATCAGAAACATTGCAAAGTCGCGGATTAGAACCAAAGTCACTAATTCTAATTATAACTAAGCCTAACGGTCTCACGACTCTGCAATCCAGAGTTTGGCCTGAGCTCAGGTTTTTACCTAAGTTCTGACTTAAATCTAATTAACTACAAGACAATCTAACAATAACATAACGTCTAACTGACGAAACGAAACTAAATATCGGAACTTACACTGAAAGTACCGATTAAGTGTTAGCAGTAAAAAGAAAAAAAAAACGATGTTAGAACTTACACTAATAAATTGAAGAGAATACTCAAAAAAGTTAGATAATAAGAAAATATAAATTTATTAGACTCAAAAACACTTACAAAATGTTAATAAATGCTTTATTGAAACTATAATAAAGCAACAATCAATTAATCAACAAAACTTGTTTAAT